>JAGIQG010000045.1:688044-699480 GCA_024679065.1 Sphyrna mokarran
AATGTCTTTGTGAGAGAGAGTGCGTGTGGGTGAGAATGTGTGAGAGAGACAGAGTGCATTTGTGTGAGATAGTGTGTGTGTGAGAGAGTGCATGTGAGAGAGTATGTTTATGAGAGAGAATGCATGTGTGAGAAAGTGTGCGTGTGTCTGTGTGTATGTGAGAGAGTGTGTGAGTACAGTCCCAAAACCTGAATCCTGACTCCGAGTACAGGCCCCAACCTTGAACCCTGACCCTGAGTACAGGCCCCAAGCCTGAATTCTGACCCGAGTACAGGCTTCAACACTGAACCCTGACCCCAAGTACAGGCACCAACCCTGAACCCTGACCCCGAGTACGGGTCACAACCCTGAATCCTGACCCCAAAAACAGACCCCAAACCTGACCCCAAGTACAGGCCTCATCCTGAACCCTGACCCTGAGTACAGGTCACAACCCTGAACCCTGACCCCAGGTACAGGCTCAAACCTGAACCCTGACCCCCAGGTACAGGTCCCAAATTTGGCAGATTGGATCAGTAACTGGCCGTCTCATAGAAGGCAGAGGGTGGAGATGGAGGGAAAATGTACAGACTGGAGGCCAGTTCCCAGCGGTGCACCACCGGGGTCAGTGCTGGCTCCTCTGCTGTTTGTGATTTTTATCAATGACTTGGAAGATGGGGCTGAAGGGTGGGTTAGTAAATTTACTGATGACACCAAGATTGGTGGAGTAGTGGATGAGGTGGAGGGCTCTTGCAGGCTGCAAAGAGACATTGATA
The DNA here is from genome assembly GCA_024679065.1 of Sphyrna mokarran. Classification (NCBI taxonomy): domain Eukaryota; kingdom Metazoa; phylum Chordata; class Chondrichthyes; order Carcharhiniformes; family Carcharhinidae; genus Sphyrna; species Sphyrna mokarran. Next base: position 688,800 of record JAGIQG010000045.1, read on the forward strand.
GGAGGCAGAGCTGGGCAGGAAAGTGGCAGATGGAGTTTAACCCTGATAAGTGCGAGGGGATTCATTTTGGTAGGACAAACCTGAATGTGGATTACAGGGTCAACGACAGGGTTCTGAGGAATGTGGAGGAGCAGGGAGATATTGGGGTTCATATCCACAGATCTCTGAAGGTTGTCACTCCAGTGGATAGAGTGTGAAGAAGCTTATAGTGTGTTAGTGTTTATTAACAGGGGGTTTGAGTTTAAGAACTGTGGGATTATGCTGTAACTATACCGGACCTTGATGAGACCACATGTGGAATATTGTGTACAGTTCTGGTCACCTCACTATAAGAAGGATGTAGAAGCATTGGAGAGAGTGCAGAGGAGATTTACCAGGATGCTGCCTGGTTTGGAGGGTAGGTCTTATGAGGAAAGGTTGAGGGAGCTGAGGCTTTTCTCTTTAGAGCGGAGGAGGATGAGAGGCAACTTAATAGAGGTTTATAAGATGATGAGAGGGATTGATAGAGTGGACGTGCAGAGACTTTTTCCTCAGGTGGATGTAGCTGTTACTAGGGGGCATAACTATAAGGTTCATGGTGGGAGATATCGGAGGGACGTCTGAGGTAGATTCTTCACTCAGAGAGTGGTTGGGGTGTGGAATACACTGCCTGCTGTGATAGTGGAGTCGGACACTTTAGGAACTTTCAAGCAGTTATTGGAGAGGCACATGGAGCACTCCAGAATGATAGGGAGTGGGATAGCTTGACCTTGGGTTCAGACAAAGTTCGGCACAACATTGAGGGCCGAAGGGCCTGTACTGTGCTATTCGATGTTCTAAATATGCCCCAAGACATATTGGCTAGGGGGATTTGGGAAGCTAAATCGCCCCTTCATGTCCCAAAGTGTGTATGAGAGTTGGATTGGCCATGCCAAATTCCCCATAGTGTGCTAAGATGTGTAGTTTGGGTGGATTGGCCTTGATAAATTCATCTTAATGTGCCAAGATGTGTAGGAGAGGTGCATAGGCCGGGCTAAATTCTCCTTAGTGTCCGAAGATGTCTATGAATTGTGGATTGGCCAGGCTAAATTGCTCTTTAGCGTCATAAAGAGGTGGATTGGCCATGTTACAATTCCCCTTAATGTGCCAAGATATGTATAAGATATATTGGTGACACTAAATTGCCCCTTATTGTTTGCAGATGTGTAAGTTTGATGGATTGCCCCTTCAATAAGATCATGGCTGATCTGAAGTGGATCAGTTCCATTTTCCGTTTGCTCCTAAAACCCTTAATTCGCTTAATCGCTTAAACTGCACCTTAATATTCCAAGTTATGTAATTAGGCAGATTGGCAGGGCTAAATTCCCTCTGCTGTCCTAAGGTCTGTAGGTTAGAGTGGATAAATTGTCCCTTAGATCTAAAAATGTGTAGGTTTGGTTAATTGACAATGCTAAATTCACCTTAATGTCCAAGATATGTACGAGAAGTGGTTTGGCCATGCTAAATTGTCCCGTGATGTCACAAGATGTGTACGAGTGGTGGATTGGTCATGTTAAATTTCCTTTAGTGTCCTAAGATGTGGATGGGAGGAGAATTAGACATGTTAAAATCCCCTTAGTGTCCCAAGATGTGTAGGTTAGGTGAATTGGCCGTGCTAAATGCACTTAGGATCCAAAGATGTGTAGTTTCAATTCACTCTGTCCTTTTTGATTCAGTGTCACAGGCCTGGCTGGGTTCACTCTGTCCTTTTTAATTCAGTGTCACAGGCCTGGCTGGGTTCACTGTGTCCTTTTGATTCAGTGTCACAGGCCTGGCTGGGTTCACTCTCTCCTTTTTGATTCAGTGTCACAGGCCTGGCTGGGTTCACTCTGTCCTTTTTAATTCAGTGTCACAGGCCTGGCTGGATTCACTCTGTCCTTTTTAATTCAGTGTCACAGGCCTGGCTGGGTTCACTTTGTGTCTAAATTCATCTTATTGTGCCAAAATGTGTACGAGTGTGTGTGTGTGTGTGTATGTTTATGTGAGTGCGTGTCATTCTGGGTCTGTGAGTGGGTGTGTGTGCGAGTGTGTTTGTGTTCATGTGCGTGTTTTTGACTGACTGTGAGTGTGTGTGTGTGAATGTGTGTTAGAGTAATTGTGTATGTGTGTAATTGTTTGTGTGTGTGTGAATGTGAGTGACAGTGTGAATAAGAGTGTCAGTGAGTGTATGAGTGCGATTTTGTGAATGTGTGTGTGTGTGCGAGTGAGAGTGTGGGAGTGTGTGTGTATATGTGAGTGAGTGTGTGTAAGTGTGTGAGAGTGTGGGAGTGCATATATGTGTGTATGTTTGTGTGTATGTGTGAGTGAGTGTGTATGAGTGAGAGTGTGAGCATTTGACACTGAATATATGTATGAGTGATTGTGAGTGTGTGTGTGAGTATGTGAGTGACTATGTGTGTGTGTGAGTGAGAGTATGTGTGTATTTGTGAGTGATTATGTGTATGAGTGAGTACACGGGAGTGAGTGATTGTGTGTTTGCTAATGTGTACGGGGGTGTGTTTGCAAGTGTGTACAGGGGTGTGTTTGCAAGTGTGTACAGGGATGTGTGTGTGTATGCGGGTGTGTGTGTAAGTGTGTACGGGTGTGTGTGAGAGAGTGAGAAAGTGTGCATGTATGTGTGTGGGTTTATGAGAGCACCCTGTAATTTTCCAATGCCTCCTTGTCAATTAGGAGTGTCCCCCCAACTGTCAATTAGGACTGTCCCCCCAACCCTATCAATTAGGAGTGTCCCTGTAAATTAGATGGTTAAACCACCTCTTGTACACAATTTGGAGCAATTTAGAATTGCCAATCCACCCAACCTACACATCTTAGCACACTAGGTGGAATTTGGCATGGCCAATCGATCCAATCTACACATCTTGGGACATTAAGGATCAATTTAGCATGGCCCATCCAACCAACCTACAAATCTTGCGACATTAAGAGGCAATTTAGCATTGCCAATTCCTCTAACTGATAGACTTGGGACACTCAGGGGTAGCATGACCACACAACCTACACATCTGAGCACACTATGATAAATTTGGCATGGCCAATCGACCTAATCTACACATCGTGGGAATTAAGATGCAATTTAGCCTGGCAAATCCACCTCTCACACACACCTTAGGATAATAAGGGGCGATTTAGCCTGGCCTATACATGTCTTGTTCACATCTTGGCACACTAAGGTGAATTAAGAATGGCAAATCCATCTAAGTGACACATTTTGCGATCCAGGTAGCAATTTAGCACTGCCAATCCATCTAAGTAAAAATCTTCGGACAATTAGGGGATATTTCGGACTGGCCAATCCACTCAACTAACACACTGTGGGACACTACAGGGCGATTTAGCATGGGAAGTCCACCATTCGTACATGTCTTGGGAATTAGATCAGAATATAGCATGACCAATTCAGCTCTCGTAAACATCTTTGGACACTAAGGGACAAATTGGCATTGCAAATAGACTTAATATCCATACTTAGGGATGGTAAGGGGCAGTTTAGCCTGGACAATCCACCAAATTTACACACTTTGGGAAACAAAGCGGCAATTCTGACCTCACCCCAGACAACACACAGAAAATGATCTGACCTCACTCGCCTCCCCAACCCTGAGAATGAACTGACCTCACTCCCCTCCCCAACCCAGAGAATGATCTGACCTCACTCCCCTCCCCCACCCAGAGAATGATCTGACCTCACTCCCCTCCCCCACCCAGAGAATGATCTGACCTCACTCCCCTCCCCCACCCAGAGAATGATCTGACCTCACTCCCCTCCCCCACCCAGAGAATGATCTGACCTCACTCCCCTCCCCACCCAGAGAATGATCTGACCTCACTCCCTTCCCCCACCCAGAGAATGATCTGACCTCACTCCCCTCCCCCACCCAGAGAATGATCTGACTCACTCCCCTCCCCAACCCAGAGAATGATCTGACTCACCCCAGAAATGACACTCACTCCTTCCCCGACCCAGAGAATGATCTGACCTCACTCCCCTTCCCCACCCAGAGAATGATCTGACCTCACTCCCCTCCCCACCCAGAGAATGATCTGACCTCACTCCCCTCCCCCACCCAGAGAATGATCTGACCTCACTCCCCTCCCCCACCCAGAGAATGATCTGACCTCACTCCCCTCCCCCACCTAGAATGATCTGACCTCCCTCCCCTCCCCCACCCATACAATGATCTGACCTCACTCCCCTCCCCCAGGCTAAATTGCCCCATCATGACACAAAAGTGTCTGTTTGATGAATTGGCCTTGCTAAATTCATCTTAGTGTTCCAATATGTGTACAAGAGGTAGGTTGGCCACGCTAAGTTCCCATGCGTGTCCCAAAACATCTACACGAGGTGATCTGACCATGCTAAATTGCCCCTTATTGTCCCAAGATGTGTATGAGTGCTGGATTAGCCAGGCTAAATTGCCCCTTAGTGTGCCAATAAGTGTATGTAGGTTAGGCTGTTTGGCTGTGCTAAATTCCCCTTAGTGTGCCAAGATGTGTACGAGAGGTGGGTTGGCCAGGCTGAATTGACCCTTACGGTCCCAAGATGTGTGCGGGTCAGGGGTCAGGGATGATGAGGTGTCAGGGACGCTGAGGGGTTGGGGTCAGCGATAGTGATGGTGAGGGGCATAGATGGTGAGGGGTGAGGGATTCGGGATGGTGAGGGGTAGAGGGTCAAGGTGTTTTGAGGAATAAGGGTCACAGAAGCGTGGTGTGAGGACACAGCAATAGTAAGGGCTCAGGGGTCAGGGATGGTGAGGGGTCAGGGGTCAGGGATGGTGAGGGGTCAGGGATGGTGAGGGGTCAGGGGTCAGGGATGATGAGGTGTGAGAGGTCACATGCGGTGAGGGGTCATGGATAGTCAGGTGTGAGGGTCAGAGATGGTGAGGTGTGAGAGGTCTCAGACGGTGAGGGGTCAGCGATGGTGAGGTGTGAGGGTCAGAGATGGTGAGGTGTGAGAGGTCTCAGACGGTGAGGGGTCAGCGATGGTGAGGTGTGAGGAGTCAGTGATGCAGAGGATGAAGTGTCAGAGATGGTGAGGGGTCAGGAACAGTGAGGGCTCAGGGATAGTGAGGGGTGAGACGTCAGGCCTGGTGAAGGGTCAGGGATGTTGAGGGCTGAGGGGGTCAGAGACAGTGAGGGGTGAGGAGTTATGGTTGGTTACAGATGGTGAGGGTAATCGGTCAGTGATGGTGAAGGGTCAGGGGTCAGGGCTGCTTCGGGGGATGGAGAGCAGTGAGGGATCGGGGTTGGTGAGAGGTGAGGGGCAGGGGTGGTTTGGGGTGAGGGGTCGGGAATAGTAAAGAGTCAGGGTTCATGAGAGTGAAGGGCCATGGATTGTGAGGGGTGAGGGGTCAGAGATGGTGAAGGTCAGGGGTCATGGATGGTGAGGGATAATGTGTCAGGTTTGATGAGGGGTGAGGGGTCAGTGAAGGTGACGGGTCAGATAGATGAGGGGTCAGCGATGTTGAGGGGTGAGGAGTCAATGACGGTGAGAGTTGAGGGGTCAGGGATGGTGAGGGGTCAGGGATGGTGAGTTATGTGAGGTCAGGGTTGGTGAGGGGTCAGGGATGGTGAGTTATGTGAGGTCAGGGGTGGTGAGGGGTCTGGAGTCAGAGATGGTGACGGGTGAGGGGTCTGGGATGGTGAGAGCTCAGGGTTGGTCAGGAGTGAGTGGTCAGGGATGGTGAGGGTCAGTGATGGTGAGGGGAAAGGGATGGTGAGGGGAAAGGGATGGTGAGGGGTGAGGGGTCAGAGATGGTGATGAGACATGGGTGGTGAGGAGTCAGAAATGGTGAGGGGTGAGGAGTTGGGCTTGGTGAGGGGTCACAGTTGTGAGGAGTGAGGGTTCATGGATGGTGAGGGGTCAGGGATAGTGAGGGATGAGGGTTTATGAGGGATGAGGATTCAGGGATGTTGAAGATTGAGGGGTCAGAGATTGTGAGGGGTCAAGGTTTGTTAGGGGTGAGGGGTCAGGGTCAGTGAGAGGTGAGGGTCAGAGATGGTGAAGGGTCAAGGATGGTGAGGGCTGTGGGGTGAGGGGTCGGGGTCAGGGATGGTGAGGGGTCAGGGATGGGGAGGGGTCAGGGATGGGGAGGGGTGAGAGGTGAGGGATGGTGAGGATTGAGGTGTGAAGGATGGGGAGTGGTCAGGGTTGGGGAGGGGTCAGGGATGCTGAAGGGTCAGGCGTAGGGGATGTTGAGGGTTCAGCGAGGATAAGGAGTGAGGGGATAATGATAGTGAGGGGTGAGGAACAGTGAGGGTTGGTGAGGGGTGAGAGGACAGGGATGGTAAGGGATCAGAGTTTGTGAAGGGGTCAGGGATGCAGAGGGGTGAGGGGTCAGAGATGGTGAGGGGTGAGGTGGTGAGGGGTGGGGGTCAGAGATGGTGAGGGGTCAGGGAGGTTAGGGGTCAGGGATGGTGAGTCATCGGGATTGGTGAGGGTTTAGGGATGGTCAGATGTCAGCGACCATGAGGGGTGAGGGGACAGGGATGGTGAGGGGTGAAAGGTCAGTGATGGTGAGGGGTCAGGGGTCAGGTTTGGTGAGGGATGAAGGGTCAGTGTTTGTGAGCGATCAGGGATGGTGAGGGGTCAGGGATCAGTGTGGTGAGTAGACAGGGATCGTGAGGGGTCAGAGATGGTCAGGGGTCAGGGATGGTGAGGAATTGAGGTGTGAGGGATCAGAGGGGGTGAGGGACCAGAAATGCTGAGGGGTCAGGGGTAAGGGATAGTGAGGGGTCAGTATTGGTGAGGTGTGAGGGGTTAGGTATAGTGATGGGTGAGGGTTCAAGGTTAGTGAGGGTCGAGAGATGGTGAGGTATCAGGGATGGTGAGAAGACACAGTTGCTGAGGGGTGAGGGGTCAGAAATGGTGAGGGGTGAGGGGTCAGGATTGGTGAGGGGTGAGGATTGGTGAGGAGTGAGGGAAGTGAAGGTTGAGGGTTGCTGAGGGGTCAGGGATGGTGAGGGGTGAGGGATGGTGACGGGGTGAGGGATGGTGAGGGGTGAGGGATGGTGAGGGATGAGGGACGGAGAGGGGTGAGGGACGGTGAGGGTGTGAGGGATGGTGAGGGGGTGAGGGACAGTGAGGGGTGAAGGATGGTGAGGGGGTGAGGGACGGTGAGGGGTGAGGGATGGTGAGGGATGAGGGATGGTGACGGGTGAAGGATGGTGAGGGTGAAGGATGGTGAGGGGTGAGGGACGGTGAGGGGGTGAGGGACGGTAAGGGGTGAGGGACGGTGAGGGTGGGATGGTGAGGGGTGAGGGACGGTGAGGGGTGAGGGACGGTGAGGGGTGAAGGATGGTGAGGGGTGAGGGATGGTGAGGGGTGAGGGATGGTGAGGGGTGAAGGAGGGGTGAGGGATGGTGAGGGGGTGAGGGATGGTGAGGGGTGAGGACGGTGAGGGGTGAAGGATGGTGAGGGGTGAGGGATATTGAGGGGGTGAGGGACGGTGAGGGGTGAGGGATGGTGAGGGTGAGGGATGGTTTGGGGGTGAGGGGGTGAAGGATGGTGAGGGGTGAGGGACGGTGAGGGGTGAGGGATGGTGAGGGGTTGAGGGATGGTGAGGGGGTGGGGTGGTGAGGGGGGGTGGTGAGGGGTTGAGGGAGGTGAGGGGGTGAGGGGGTGATGGATGGTGAGGGGTGAGGGATGGTGAGGGTGGGGGGGGGGTGAGGGAGAGAGGGGGTGAAGGATGGTGGGGGTGAGGGATGCTGAGGGGGTGAGGGGTTGAGGGATGGTGAGGGAGTGAGGGACGGTGAGGGGGAGGGATGTGAGGGGTGAGGGACGGTGAGGGGGTGAGGGATGGTGAGGGGTTGAGGGACGGTGAGGGGGGTGAGGGGTGAGGGATGGGTGGGATGGTGAGTGGTGAGGGGTGAGGGGTTGAGGGACGGTGAGGGGGTGAGGGACGGTGTGGTGAGGGAGGGTGAGGGGGTGAGGGATGGTGAGGGGTGAGGGGTGAGGTATGGTGAGGGGTGAGGGATGGTGAGGGGTGAGGGTAGTGAGGGGTGTGGGATGGTGAGGGGGTGAGGGATGGTGATGGTGAGGGATGGTGAGGGGAGGGGTGAGGGGGTGAGGGATGTGATGGTGAGGGGTGAGGGATGGTGAGGGGTGAGGGATGGTGAGGGGGTGGATGGTGAGGGTGAGGATGGTGGTGTGAGGGGTGAGGGATGGTGAGGGGGGTGAGGGATGGTGAGGGGTGAGGGATAGTGAGGGGTGTGGGATGGTGAGGGGTGAGGTGTGAGGGTGTGGGATGGTGAGGGGGTGAGGGATGGTGGGGGTGAGGGATGGGAGTGGTGAGGGATGGTGAGGGGTCAGTGATGGTGAGGGGTAAGGGATGTGAGGGATGGTGAGGGGTGGTGATGGTGAGGGGGTGCGGGATGTTGAGGGGGTGAGGATGGTGAGGGGTGAGGGGTGAGGGGTGAGGGATGGTGAGGGGGTGAGGGGTGAGGTGAGGGGTGAGGTGGTGAGGGTGAGGGATGGTGAAGGCTGAGGGATGGTGAAGGGTGAGGGGTGAGGGAGAGGGATGGTGAGGGGTGAGGGATGGTGAGTGAGGGATGGGAGGGGTGAGGGATGGTGAGGGTGGTGAGGGGTGAGGGATGGTGGGATGGTGAGGGGGTGAGGGATGGTGAGGGGTGAGGGATGGTGAGTGGTGAGGGGTGAGGGGTAGTGATGGAGGGGGTGAGGGGGTGAGGGATGGTGAGGGGGTGGGATGAGGGATGGTGAGGGGTGAGGGATGGTGAGGGATGTTAGGGGTGAGGGGGTGAGGGATGGTGAGGTGAGGGATGGTGAGGGGTGAGGGTGGTGAGGGATGTTGAGGGGGTGAGGGATGGTGAGGGGTGAGGGATGGTGAGGGGTCAGGGTGTGGAGATGCGGGTGTTGAACTGGGGTAAACACAGTAAGAGTCTGACACCAGGTTTAAATCCAACCGATTGATTTGATAATAAACTCAAAAGCTTTCGGGGTTTGTCCCTTGGTCAGGTGAATGGAGAGTTTGGCTCTCAGACAGAGCAGAGAACAGCACAGACAGTTTCCAGATTACTGATTCGAATGGGAGGCTTTACAACGAACCTGCTATTCAATTCTTAAAGATACAGACAGTGTGAGTGGAGAGAGGGTTAAGCCCCAGGTTAAAGAGATGTGGATTGTCTCCAGACAGCCCAGTAAGTGAGGGTTTATAAACCCAGGCAAGTCACTAAATCCCCCCTCTCATCCTCCAAGGGTCAGATCGTTCTCTGGATAGGGGAGGGGAGTGAGGTCAGATGATTCTCTGGGTGGGGAAGGGGATTGAGGTCAGATCATTCTCTGGGTGGGGGAGGGGAGTGAGGTCAGATCATCCTCTGGGTGGGGGAGGGGAGTGAGGTCAGATCATTCTTAATTAAGGGTTAATTTTAGGGTTAATTTAAGGATTAATTGGTTATTATTAATAAACTTGTTGAACCTTTACTTGTGTTTGTCCTTTGTCCACCTTGTAAATAAGGGAACCGGGGGAAAACATTGGAATAAGCAAACTGGTCGAGAAAGGATCAGAGATTTTAAAATTACAATAAAATCATTCTCTAGGGCCTGTTCTGCGCTGTAATGTTCTATGTTCTATGTTCAACCCAACATTATCCGTGACCCTCACTCCTCAAATCCCTGACCCCTCACCCTCATGAACCCTGACCTCACTCCTCATGAACCCTGACCCCTCACCTCTCATGAACCCTGACCCCTCATTCCTCATGAACCCTGACCCTCACTCCTCATGACCCCTGACCCCTAACTCCTTATGAACCCTGATCCCTCACCCCTCATGAACACTGATCCCTCACCCCTGATGAACCCTGATCCCTCACCCCTCATGAACCCTGATCCCTCACCCCTCATGAACCCTAACCCCTCACTCCTCATGAATCCTGACCCCTCACTCCTCATGAATCCTGACCCCTCACTCCTCATGAACCCTGACCCCTCACTCCTCATGAACCCTGACCCCTCACCCCTCATGAAACATGACCCTCACTCATCATGAGACCCTGACCCTCACTCCTCATGCTAGCACGAGGGGACACAGCTTTAAATTAAGGGGTATGAGTTATAGGACGGATATCAGAGGTAGGTTCTTTACTCAAAGAGGGATTAGGGAGTGGAATGCCCTGCCTGCAGCTGTTGTAGATGCGCCAAGTTGGGTGGCGTTTAAGAGGTTAATTGATAAGTATATGGAAGAGAAGGGAATGGTTTAGTTTGGAGGGGCATTGCTTTTTATTTTGGTCGGTGCAACATCGAAGGCCGAAGGGCCTGTTCTGTGCTGTAATGTTCTATGTTCTATGTTCTATGAACCCTGACCCTCACCCCTCATGAACCCTGACCCCTCACTCCTCATGAACCCTGACCCCTCACCCCTCATGAACCCTGACCCTCACTCCTCATGAACCCTGACCCTCACTCCTCATGAACCCTGACCCTCACTCCTCATGAACTCTGACCATCACTCCTTAGGAACCTTGACCTTCACTCCTCATGAACCCTGATCCCTCACAATCTCTGACTCCTGACCCTTCACCATCCCAGGCCCAACTACCCTCATCACACCTCACCCTTCACCATCCCTGACCCCTCACCCCTCACCATCCCTGACCCCTCACCATCCCTGACTCCTCACCCCTCACCATTCCTGATCCCTCACCC
>JAGIQG010000450.1:0-29757 GCA_024679065.1 Sphyrna mokarran
AGAGTGACATTACCAAAGGAGTTTTACAATACTGACAGAGATGTAACGAATGGAGGTTTACAATTCTCAGAGGGACATTACCAAATGGAGTTTTACAATACTGAGAGAGATATTCCCAATGGAGTTTAACAATACTGAGAGAGACATTACCAATGGAGTTTTACAATACTGAGAGTGATACTACCAATGGAGTTTTACAGTACTGAGAGAGACATTACCAATGGAGTTTTACAATGCTGAGAGAGATATTACTAATGGAGTTTTACAATGCTGAGAGAGATATTACCAATGCAGTTTTACAATACTGAGAGTGATATTACCAATGGAGTTTTCTAATAATGAGAATGACATTATCAATGGAGTTTTAGAATACTGACAGAGATATTACCAAATGCAGTTTTGCAATACTAAGCGTGAAATTACCAATGGAGTTTTACAATATTGAGAGCGACATTACCAATGGAGTTTTACAATACTGAGAGAGATATCACCAATGGAGTCTAACAATATTGAGTGTGACATTACCAATGGAGTTAACGATACTGAGTGAGATATTACCAATGGAGTTTTGGAAAACTGAGAGTGATATTACCAATGGAGTTTTACAATACTGAGAGTGATATTACCAATGGAGTTTTACAAAACTGTGAGAGATATTACCAATGGAGTTTTACAATACTGAGAGAGATATAACAAATGGAGTTTTACAGTACTGAGAGTGACATGACCAAAGGAGTTTTACAATACAGAGATAGAGGTAACGAATGGAGGTGTACAATTCTCAGAAGGACATTACCAAATGGAGTTTTACAATACTGAGAGAGATATTCCCAATGGAGTTTTACAATACTGAGAGAGACATTACCAATGGAGTTTTACAATACTGAGAGTGATAATACCAATGGAGTTTTACAATGCTGAGAGTGACGTTACCAATGGAGTTTTACAATACTGAGAGAGATATGACCAATGGAGTTTTACAGTACTCAGAGAGACATTAACAATGGAGTTTTACAATGCTGAGAGAGATATTACTAATGGAGTTTTACAATGCTGAGAGAGATATTACCAATGCAGTTTTACAATACTGAGAGTGATATTACCAATGGAGTTTTATAATAATGAGAATGACACTATGAATGGAGTTTTACAATACTGAGAGAGATATTACCAAAGGAGTTTTGCAATATTAAGCGTGATATTACCAATGGAGTTTTACAATATTGAGAACGACATTACCAATGGAGTTTTACAATACTGAGAGAGATATTACCAATGGAGTTTTACAATGCTGAGAGAGATATTACCAATGGAGTTTCACAATGCTAAGAGAGATATTAGAAATGGAGTTTACAATACTGAGAGTGACATTACCAACCGAGTTTTACAATACTTACAGCGACATTACAAATGGAGTTTAACAATACTGAGAGAGAAATTAGCAATGGAGTTTTACAATACTGAGAGTGACATAACCAATGGAGTTTTACAGTACTGAGAGAGATGTTACCAATGGAGTTTTACAATACTGAGAGAGACATTAAAAATGGAGTTTTACAAAATTGAGAGAGATATTACCGATGGAGTTTTACAATACTGAGAGTGATATTACCAATGGAGTTTAACAATGCTGATAGTGATATTAACAATGGAGTTTTACAATGCTGAGAGAGACATTACAAATGGAGTTTTACAATGCTGAGAGAGATATTACCAATGGAGTGTTACAATACTGAGAGAGATATTACCAACGGAGTTTTACAATACTGAGAGAGATATTACCAAGGGAGTTTTACAATACTGAGAGAGATATTACCAATGGAGTTTTACAATACTGAGAGAATATGACCAATGGAGTTTTACAGTACTGAGAGAGACATTACCAATGGAGTTTTACAATGCTGAGAGAGATATTACTAATGGAGTTTTACAATGCTGAGAGAGATATTACCAATGCAGTTTTACAATACTGAGAGTGATATTACCAACGGAGTTTTATAATAATGAGAATGACATTATGAATGGAGTTTTACAATACTGAGAGTGATATTACCAATGGAGTTTTACAATACTGAGAGAGATATTACCAATGGAGTTTTACAATACTGAGAGAGATATTACAAATAGAGTTTTACAGTACTGAGAGTGACATTACCAAAGGAGTTTTACAATACTGAGAGAGATGTAACGAATGGAGATTTACAATTCTCAGAGGGACATTACAAAATGGAGTTTTACAATACTGAGAGAGATATTCCCAATGGAGTTTAACAATACTGAGAGAGACATTACCAATGGAGTTTTACAATACTGAGAGTGATACTACCAATGGAGTTATACAATGCGGAGAGTGACATTACCAATGGAGTTTTACAATACTGAGAGAGATATGACCATTGGAGTTTTACAGTACTGATAGAGACATTACCAATGGAGTTTTACAATGCTGAGAGAGATATTACTAATGGAGTTTTACCATGCTGAGAGAGATATTACCAATGCAGGTTTTCAATACTGAGAGTGATATTACCAATGGAGTTTTATAATAATGAGAATGACATTATCAGTGGAGTTTTACAATACTGACAGAGATATTACCAAATGGAGTTTTGCAATACTAAGCGTGAAATTACCAATGGAGTTTTACAATATTGAGAGCGACATTACCAATGGAGTTTTACAATACTGAGAGAGATATCACCAATGGAGTCTAACAATATTGAGTGTGACATTACCAATGGAGTTAACAAAACTGAGTGAGATATTACCAATGGAGTTTTGGAAAACTGAGAGTGATATTACCAATGGAGTTTTACAATACTGAGAGTGATATTACCAATGGAGTTTTACAATACTGAGAGAGATATGACCAATGGAGTTTTACAGTACTGAGAGAGACATTACCAATGGAGTTTTACAATGCTGACAGAGATATTACTAATGGAGTTTTACAATGCTGAGAGAGATATTACCAATGCAGTTTTACAATACTGAGAGTGATATTACCAATGGAGTTTTATAATAATGAGAATGACATTATGAATGGAGTTTTACAATACTGAGAGAGATATTACCAATGGAGTTTTGCAATATTAAGCGTGATATTACCAATGGAGTTACAAAAAAAACCAAATTACAATACTGAGAGAGATATTACCAATGGAGTTTTACAATGCTGAGAGAGATATTACCAATGGAGTTTCACAATGCTGAGAGAGATATTAGAAATGGAGTTTACAATACTGAGAGTGACATTACCAACCGAGTTTTACAATACTTACAGCGACATTACAAATGGAGTTTAACAATACTGAGAGAGAAATTAGCAATGGAGTTTTACAATACTGAGAGTGACATAACCAATGGAGTTTTACAGTACTGAGAGAGATATTACCAATGGAGTTTTACAATACTGAGAGAGACATTAAAAATGGAGTTTTACAAAATTGAGAGAGATATTACCGATGGAGTTTTACAATACTGAGAGTGATATTACCAATGGAGTTTAACAATGCTGAGAGAGATATTAACAATGGAGTTTTACAATGCTGAGAGAGAAATTACAAATGGAGTTTTACAATACTGAGAGAGATATTACCAATGGAGTGTTACAATACTGAGAGAGATATTACCAATGGAGTTTTACAATACTGAGAGAGATATTACCAATGGAGTTTTAGAATACTGAGTGACATTACCAATGGAGTTTTGCAATGCTGAGAGTGATATTACAAATGGAGTTTTAAAATACTGAGAGTGACATTACAAATGGAGTATTACAATACTGAGAGAGACATTACCAATGGACTTTCACAATACTGAGAGTGATATTACCAATGGAGTGTTACAATACTGAGAGAAATATTACCAAGGGAGTTTTACAATACTGAGAGAGATATTACCAATGGAATTTTTCAATACTGAGAGAGATATTACCAATGGAGTTTTACAATGCTGAGAGTGATAATACCAATGGAGTTTTACAATGCTGAGAGTGACGTTCCCAATGGAGTTTTACAATACTGAGAGGGATATTACCAATCGAGTTTTACAGTCCTGAGAGAGACATTACCAATGGAGTTTTACAATGCTGAGAGAGATATTACTAATGGAGTTTTACAATGCTGAGAGAGATATTACTAATGCAGTTTTACAATACTGAGATTGATATTACCAATGGAGTTTTATAATAATGAGAATGACATTATGAATGGAGTTTTACAATACTGAGAGAGATATTACCAATGGAGTTTTACAATACTGAGAGTGATATTACCAATGGAGTTTTACAATGCTGAGAGTGACATTACCAATGGAGTTTTACAATACTGAGAGGGATATGACCAATGGAGTTTTACAGTACTGAGAGAGACATTACCAATGGAGTTTTACAATGCTGAGAGAGATATTACTAATGGAGTTTTACAATGCTGAGAGAGATATTACCAATGCAGTTTTTCAATACTGAGAGTGATATTACCAATGGAGTTTTATAATAATGAGAATGACATTATCAATGGAGTTTTAGAATACTGACAGAGATATTACCAAATGGAGTTTTGCAATACTAAGCGTGAAATTACCAATGGAGTTTTACAATATTGAGAGCGACATTACCAATGGAGTTTTACAATACTGAGAGAGATATCACCAATGGAGTCTAACAATATTGAGTGTGACATTACCAATGGATTTAACAATACTGAGTGAGATATTACCAATGGAGTTTTGGAAAACTGAGAGTGATATTACCAATGGAGTTTTACAATACTGAGAGTGATATTACCAATGGAGTTTTACAAAACTGTGAGAGATATTACCAATGCAGTTTTACAATACTGAGAGTGATATTACCAATGGAGTTTTATAATAATGAGAATGACATTATGAATGGAGTTTTACAATACTGAGAGAGATATTACCAATGGAGTTTTGCAATATTAAGCGTGATATTACCAATGGAGTTTTACAATATTGAGAGCGACATTACCAATGGAGTTTTACAATACTGAGAGAGATATTACCAATGGAGTTTTACAATGCTGAGAGAGATATTACCAATGGAGTTTCACAATGCTGAGAGAGATATTAGAAATGGAGTTTACAATACTGAGAGTGACATTACCAACCGAGTTTTACAATACTTACAGCGACATTACAAATGGAGTTTAACAATACTGAGAGAGAAATTAGCAATGGAGTTTTACAGTACTGAGAGAGATATTACCAATGGAGTTTTACAATACTGAGAGAGACATTAAAAATGGAGTTTTACAAAATTGAGAGAGATATTACCGATGGAGTTTTACAATACTGAGAGTGATATTACCAATGGAGTTTAACAATGCTGAGAGAGATATTAACAATGGAGTTTTACAATGCTGAGAGAGAAATTACAAATGGAGTTTTACAATACTGAGAGAGATATTACCAATGGAGTGTTACAATACTGAGAGAGATATTACCAATGGAGTTTTACAATACTGAGAGAGACATTAAAACTGGAGTTTTACAAAATTGAGAGAGATATTACCAATGGAGTTTTACAATACTGAGAGTGATATTACCAATGGAGTTTAACAATGCTGAGAGAGATATTAACAATGGAGTGTTACAATACTGAGAGAGATATTACCAATGGAGTTTTACAATACTGAGAGAGATATTACCAATGGAGTTTTAGAATACTGAGTGACATTACCAAAGGAGTTTTACAATGCTGAGAGTGATATTACAAATGGAGTTTTAAAATACTGAGAGTGACATTACAAATGGAGTATTACAATACTGAGAGAGACATTACCAATGGACTTTCACAATACTGAGAGTGATATTACCAATGGAGTGTTACAATACTGAGAGAGATATTACCAATGGAGTTTTACAATACTGAGAGAGATATTACCAATGGAGTTTTACAATACTGAGAGAGATATTACCAATGGAGTTTTACAATACTGAGAGTGATATTACCAATGGAGTTTTACAATGCTGAGAGTGACGTTACCAATGGAGTTTTACAATACTGAGAGGGATATGACCAATGGAGTTTTACAGTACTGAGAGAGACATTACCAATGGAGTTTTACAATGCTGAGAGAGATATTACTAATGGAGTTTTACAATGCTGAGAGAGATATTACCAATGCAGTTTTACAATACTGAGATTGATATTACCAATGGAGTTTTATAATAATGAGAATGACATTATGAATGGAGTTTTACAATACTGAGAGAGATATTACCAATGGAGTTTTGCAATATTAAGCGTGATATTACCAATGGAGTTTTACAATATTGAGAACGACATTACCAATGGAGTTTTACAATACTGAGAGAGATATTAACAATGGAGTTTTCCAATACTGAGCGTGATAATACCAATGGAGTTTTACAATGCTGAGTGATATATTACCAATGGATTCTTACATTGCTGAGAGAGACATTACAAATGGAGTTTTACAATCCTGAGAGTGAAATTACCAATGGAGTTTAACAATGCTGAGAGTGATATTACCAATGTAGTCTTACAATACTGAGAAAGGTATTACCAATGGAGTTTTACAATACTGCGAGTGATATTGCCAATGGAGTTTTACAATATTGAGAGTGACATTACCAAAGGAGTTTTACAATACTGAGAGAGATATTACGAATGGAGTTTTACAATTTTCAGAGGGACATTAGCAATGGAGTTTTAGATTACTGAGAGAGATATTCCAAATGTAGTTGAACAATACCGAGAGAGCCATTTCCAATGGAGTTTTACAATAATAAGAGTGATGTTACCAATGGAGTATTACAATACTGGGAGAGATATTACCAATGGAGTTTTCCAATACTGAGAGTGATATTACCAATGGAGTTTTACACTATTCAGAGTGATATTACCAATGGAGTTTTGCAATACTGAGAGTGATATTACCAATGGAGTTTTACAATACCGAGTGTGATATTACCAATGGAGTTTTACAATACTGAGAGAGATATTACCAATGGAGTTTTACAATACTGAGAGAGATATTACAAATGGAGTTTTACAGTACTGAGAGTGACATTACCAAAGGAGTTTTACAATACTGAGAGAGATATTCCCAATGGAGTTTAACAATACTGAGAGTGATACTACCAATGGAGTTATACAATGCGGAGAGTGACATTACCAATGGAGTTTTACAATACAGAGAGAGATATGACCAATGGAGTTTTACAGTACTGAGAGAGACATTACCAATGGAGTTTTACAATGCTGAGAGAGATATTACTAATGGAGTTTTACAATGCTGAGAGAGATATTACCAATGCAGTTTTTCAATACTGAGAGTGATATTACCAATGGAGTTTTATAATAATGAGAATGACATTATCAATGGAGTTTTAGAATACTGACAGAGATATTACCAAATGGAGTTTTGCAATACTAAGCGTGAAACTACCAATGGAGTTTTACAATATTGAGAGCGACATTACCAATGGAGTTTTACAATACTGAGAGAGATATCACCAATGGAGTCTAACAATATTGAGTGTGACATTACCAATGGATTTAAGAATACTGAGTGAGATGTTACCAATGGAGTTTTGGAAAACTGAGAGTGATATTACCAATGGAGTTTTACAATACTGAGAGTGATACTACCAATGGAGTTTTACAAAACTGTGAGAGATATTACCAATGCAGTTTTACAATACTGAGAGTGATATTACCAATGGAGTTTTATAATAATGAGAATGAAATTATGAATGGAGTTTTACAATACTGAGAGAGATATTACCAATGGAGTTTTGCAATATTAAGCGTGATATTACCAATGGAGTTTTACAATATTGAGAACGACATTACCAATGGAGTTTTACAATACTGAGAGAGATATTACCAATGGAGTTTTACAATGCTGAGAGAGATATTACCAATGGAGTTTCACAATGCTGAGAGAGATATTAGAAATGGAGTTTACAATACTGGGAGGGACATTACCAACCGAGTTTTACAATACTTACAGCGATATTACAAATGGAGTTTAACAATACTGAGAGAGAAATTAGCAATGGAGTTTTACAGTACTGAGAGAGATATTACCAATGGAGTTTTACAATACTGAGAGAGACATTAAAAATGGAGTTTTACATAATTGAGAGAGATATTACCGATGGAGTTTTACAGTACTGAGAGTGATATTACCAATGGAGTTTAACAATGCTGAGAGAGATATTAACAGTGGAGTTTTACAATGCTGAGAGAGAAATTACAAATGGAGTTTTACAATACTGAGAGAGATATCACCAATGGAGTGTTACAATACTGAGAGAGATATTACCAATGGAGTTTTACAATACTGAGAGAGATATTACCAATGGAGTTTTAGAATACTGAGTGACATTACCAATGGAGTTTTGCAGTGCTGAGAGTGATATTACAAATGGAGTTTTAAAATACTGAGAGTGACATTACAAATGGAGTATTACAATACTGAGAGAGACATTACCAATGGACTTTCACAATACTGAGAGTGATATTACCAATG
The DNA here is from genome assembly GCA_024679065.1 of Sphyrna mokarran. Classification (NCBI taxonomy): domain Eukaryota; kingdom Metazoa; phylum Chordata; class Chondrichthyes; order Carcharhiniformes; family Carcharhinidae; genus Sphyrna; species Sphyrna mokarran. Next base: position 8,526 of record JAGIQG010000450.1, read on the forward strand.
GAGTGTTACAATACTGAGAGAAATATTACCAAGGGAGTTTTACAATACTGAGAGAGATATTACCAATGGAATTTTTCAATACTGAGAGAGATATTACCAATGGAGTTTTACAATGCTGAGAGTGATAATACCAATGGAGTTTTACAATGCTGAGAGTGACGTTCCCAATGGAGTTTTACAATACTGAGACGGATATTACCAATCGAGTTTTACAGTCCTGAGAGAGACATTACCAATGGAGTTTTACAATGCTGAGAGAGATATTACTAATGGAGTTTTACAATGCTGAGAGAGATATTACTAATGCAGTTTTACAATGCTGAGATTGATATTACCAATGGAGTTTTATAATAATGAGAATGACATTATGAATGGAGTTTTATAATACTTAGAGAGATATTACCAATGGAGTTTTACAAAACTGAGAGTGACATTACCAATGGAGTTTTACAATGCTGAGAGTGACGTTACCAATGGAGTTTTACAATACTGAGAGGGATATGACCAATGGAGTTTTACAGTACTGAGAGAGACATTACCAATGGAGTTTTACAATGCTGAGAGAGATATTACTAATGGAGTTTTACAATGCTGAGAGAGATATTACCAATGCAGTTTTTCAATACTGAGAGTGATATTACCAATGGAGTTTTATAATAATGAGAATGACATTATCAGTGGAGTTTTAGAATACTGACAGAGATATTACCAAATGGAGGTTTGCAATACTAAGCGTGAAATTACCAATGGAGTTTTACAATATTGAGAGCGACATTACCAATGGAGTTTTACAATACTGAGAGAGATATCACCAATGGAGTCTAACAATATTGAGTGTGACATACCAATGGATTTAAGAATACTGAGGAGATTTACAATGGAGTTTTGAAACTGAGAGTGATATTACCAATGGAGTTTTACAATACTGAGAGTGATACTCCAATGGAGTTTTACAAAATGTGAGGATATTACCAATGCAGTTTACAATACTGAGAGTGATATTACCAATGGAGTTTTATAATAATGAGAATGACATTATGAATGGAGATTTACAATACTGAGAGAGATATTACCAATGGAGTTTTGCAATATTAAGCGTGATATTACCAATGGAGTTTTACAATATTGAGAACGACATTACCAATGGAGTTTTACAATACTGAGAGAGATATTACCAATGGAGTTTTACAATGCTGAGGGAGATATTACCAATGGAGTTTCACAATGCTGAGAGAGATATTAGAAATGGAGTTTACAATACTGAGAGTGACATTACCAACCGAGTTTTACAATACTTACAGCGACATTACAAATGGAGTTTAACAATACTGAGAGAGAAATTAGCAATGGAGTTTTACAATACTGAGAGTGACATAACCAATGGAGTTTTACAATACTGAGAGAGATATTACCAATGGAGTTTTACAATACTGAGAGTGATATTACCAATGGAGTTTAACAATGCTGAGAGAGATATTAACAATGGAGTTTTACAATGCTGAGAGAGAAATTACAAATGGAGTTTTACAATACTGAGAGAGATATTACCAATGGAGTGTTACAATACTGAGAGAGATATTACCAATGGAGTTTTACAATACTGAGAGAGATATTACCAATGGAGTTTTAGAATACTGAGTGACATTACCAATGGAGTTTTACAATGCTGAGAGTGATATTACAAATGGAGTTTTAAAATACTGAGAGTGACATTACAAATGGAGTATTACAATACTGAGAGAGACATTACCAATGGACTTTCACAATACTGAGAGTGATATTACCAATGGAGTGTTACAATACTGAGAGAAATATTACCAAGGGAGTTTTACAATACTGAGAGAGATATTACCAATGGAATTTTTCAATACTGAGAGAGATATTACCAATGGAGTTTTACAATGCTGAGAGTGATAATACCAATGGAGTTTTACAATGCTGAGAGTGACGTTCCCAATGGAGTTTTACAATACTGAGAGGGATATTACCAATCGAGTTTTACAGTCCTGAGAGAGACATTACCAATGGAGTTTTACAATGCTGAGAGAGATATTACTAATGGAGTTTTACAATGCTGAGAGAGATATTACCAATGCAGTTTTACAATACTGAGATTGATATTACCAATGGAGTTTTATAATAATGAGAATGACATTATGAATGGAGTTTTACAATACTGAGAGAGATATTACCAATGGAGTTTTGCAATATTAAGCGTGATATTACCAATGGAGTTTTACAATATTGAGAGCGACATTACCAATGGAGTTTTACAATACTGAGAGAGATATTACCAATGGAGTTTTACAATGCTGAGAGAGATATTACCAATGGAGTTTCACAATGCTGAGAGAGATATTAGAAATGGAGTTTACAATACTGAGAGTGACATTACCAACCGAGTTTTACAATACTTACAGCGACATTACAAATGGAGTTTAACAATACTGAGAGAGAAATTAGCAATGGAGTTTTACAATACTGAGAGTGACATAACCAATGGAGTTTTACAGTACTGAGAGAGATATTACCAATGGAGTTTTACAATACTGAGAGAGACATTAAAAATGGAGTTTTACAAAATTGAGAGATATTACCGATGGAGTTTTACAATACTGAGAGTGATATTACCAATGGAGTTTAACAATGCTGATAGTGATATTAACAATGGAGTTTTACAATACTGAGAGAGATATTACCAATGGAGTTTTAGAATACTGAGTGACATTACCAATGGAGTTTTACAATGCTGAGAGTGATATTACAAATGGAGTTTTAAAATACTGAGAGTGACATTACAAATGGAGTTTTACAATACTGAGAGAGACATTACCAATGGACTTTCACAATACTGAGAGTGATATTACCAATGGAGTGTTACAATACTGAGAGAGATATTACCAAGGGTGTTTTACAATACTGAGAGAGATATTACCAATGGAGTTTTACAATACTGAGAGAGATATTACCAATGGAGTTTTACAATACTCAGAGTGATAATACCAATGGAGTTTTACAATGCTGAGAGTGACGTTACCAATGGAGTTTTACAATACTGAGAGAGACATTAACAATGGAGTTTTACAATGCTGAGAGAGATATTACTAATGGAGTTTTACAATGCTGAGAGAGATATTACCAATGCAGTTTTACAATACTGAGAGTGATATTACCAATGGAGTTTTACAATATTGAGAACGACATTACCAATGGAGTTTTACAATACTGAGAGAGATATTAACAATGGAGTTTTGCAATACTGAGAGTTATATTACCAAAGGAGTTTTACAACATTGAGAGTGATATTACCAATGGAGATTTGCAATACTGAGAGAAATATTAACAATGGAGTTTTCCAATACTGAGAGTGATAATACCAATGGAGTTTTACAATGCTGAGTGATATATTACCAATGGATTCTTACATTGCTGAGAGAGACATTACAAATGGAGTTTTACAATCCTGAGAGTGAAATTACCAATGGAGTTTAACAATGCTGAGAGTGATATTACCAATGTAGTCTTACAATACTGAGAAAGGTATTACCAATGGAGTTTTACAATACTGCGAGTGATATTACCAATGGAGTTTTACAATATTGAGAGTGACATTACCAAAGGAGTTTTACAATACTGAGAGAGATATTACGAATGGAGTTTTACAATTTTCAGAGGGACATTATCAATGGAGTTTTAGATTAATGAGAGAGATATTCCAAATGTAGTTGAACAATACTGAGAAAGGTATTACCAATGGAGTTTTACAATACTGCGAGTGATATTACCAATGGAGTTTTACAATAATAAGAGTGATGTTACCAATGGAGTATTACAATACTGGGAGAGATATTACCAATGGAGTTTTGCAATACTGAGAGTGATATTACCAATGGAGTTTTACAATACTGAGAGTGATATTACCAATGGAGTTTTACAATACTGAGAGAGATATTACCAATGGAGTTTTACAATACTGAGAGAGATATTACAAATAGAGTTTTACAGTACTGATAGTGACATTACCAATGGAGTTTTACAATACTGAGAGAGATATCACCAATGGAGTCTAACAATATTGAGTGTGACATTACCAATGGAGTTAACAATACTGAGTGAGATATTACAAATGGAGTTTTGGAAAACTGAGAGTGATATTACCAATGGAGTTTTACACTACTGAGAGTGATATTACCAATGGAGTTTTACAATACTGAGAGAGATATGACCAATGGAGTTTTACAGTACTGAGAGAGACATTACCAATGGAGTTTTACAATGCTGAGAGAGATATTACTAATGGAGTTTTACAATGCTTTGAGAGATATTACCAATGCAGTTTTACAATACTGAGAGTGATATTACCAATGGAGTTTTATAATAATGAGAATGACATTATGAATGGAGTTTTACAATACTGAGTGAGATATTACCAATGGAGTTTTGCAATATTAAGCGTGATATTACCAATGGAGTTTTACAATACTGAGAGAGATATTACCAATGGAGTTTTACAATGCTGAGAGAGATATTACCAATGGAATTTCACAATGCTGAGAGAGATATTAGAAATGGAGTTTACAATACTGAGAGTGACATTACCAACCTAGTTTTACAATACTTACAGCGACATTACAAATGGAGTTTAACAATACTGAGAGAGAAATTAGCAATGGAGTTTTACAATACTGAGAGTGACATAACCAATGGAGTTTTACAGTACTGAGAGAGATATTACCAATTTAGTTTTACAATACTGAGAGAGACATTAAAAATGGAGTTTTACAAAATTGAGAGAGATATTACCGATGGAGTTTTACAATACTGAGAGTGATATTACCAATGGAGTTTAACAATGCTGAGAGAGATATTAACAATGGAGTTTTACAATGCTGAGAGAGAAATTACAAATGGAGTTTTACAATACTGAGAGAAATATTACCAATGGACTGTTACACTACTGAGTGAGATATTACCAATGGAGTTTTACAATACTGAGAGAGATATTACCAATGGAGTTTTACAATGCTGAGAGTGATATTACAAATGGAGTTTTAAAATACTGAGAGTCACATTAAAAATGGAGTATTACAATACTGAGAGAGACATTACCAATGGACTTTCACAATACTGAGAGTGATATTACCAATGGAGTATTACAATACGGAGAGAGATATTACCAAGGGAATTTTACAATACTGAGAGAGATATTACCAATGGAATTTTACAATACTGAGAGAGATATTACCAATGGAGTTTTACAATGCTGAGAGAGATATTACTAATGGAGTTTTACAATGCTGAGAGAGATATTACAAATAGAGTTTTACAGTACTGAGAGTGACATTACCAAAGGAGTTTTACAATACTGACAGAGATGTAACGAATGGAGGTTTACAATTCTCAGAGGGACATTACCAAATGGAGTTTTACAATACTGAGAGAGATATTCCCAATGGAGTTTAACAATACTGAGAGAGACATTACCAATGGAGTTTTACAATACTGAGAGTGATACTACCAATGGAGTTATACAATGCGGAGAGTGACATTACCAATGGAGTTTTACAATACTGAGAGAGATATGACCATTGGAGTTTTACAATACTGATAGAGACATTACTAATGGAGTTTTACAATGCTGAGAGAGATATTACCAATGCAGTTTTTCAATACTGAGAGTGATATTACCAATGGAGTTTTATAATAATGAGAATGACATTATCAGTGGAGTTTTAGAATACTGACAGAGATATTACCAAATGGAGTTTTGCAATACTAAGCGTTAAATTACCAATGGAGTTTTACAATATTGAGAGCGACATTACCAATGGAGTTTTACAATACTGAGAGAGATATCACCAATGGAGACTAACAATATTGAGTGTGACATTACCAATGGAGTTAACAATACTGAGTGAGATATTACCAATGGAGTTTTGGAAAACTGGGAGTGATATTACCAATGGAGTTTTACAATACTGAGAGTGATATTACCAATGGAGTTTTACAATACTGAGAGAGATATGACCAATGGAGTTTTACAATACTGAGAGAGACATTACCAATGGAGTTTTACAATGCTGAGAGAGATATTACTAATGGAGTTTTACAATGCTGAGAGATATATTACCAATGCAGTTTTACAATACTGAGAGTGATATCACCAATGGAGTTTTATAATAATGAGAATGATATTATGAATGGAGTTTTACAATACTGAGAGAGATATTACCAATGGAGTTTTGCAATATTAAGCGTGATATTACCAATGGAGTTTTACAATACTGAGAGAGATACTACCAATGGAGTTTTACAATGCTGAGAGAGATATTACCAATGGAGTTTCACAATGCTGAGAGAGATATTAGAACTGGAGTTTACAATACTGAGAGTGACATTACCAACCGAGTTTTACAATACTTACAGCGACATTACAAATGGAGTTTAACAATACGGAGAGAGAAGTTAGCAATGGAGTTTTACAATACTGAGAGTGACATAACCAATGGAGTTTTACAGTACTGAGAGAGATATTACCAATGGAGTTTTACAATACTGAGAGAGACATTAAAAATGGAGTTTTACAAAATTGAGAGAGATATTACCGATGGAGTTTTACAATACTGAGAGTGATATTACCAATGGAGTTTAACAATGCTGAGAGAGATATTAACAATGGAGTTTTACAATGCTGAGAGAGAAATTACAAATGGAGTTTTACAATACTGAGAGAGATATTACCAATGGAGTGTTACAATACTGAGAGAGATATTACCAATGGAGTTTTACAATACTGAGAGAGATATTACAAATGGAGTTTTACAATACTGAGAGAAATATTACCAATGGAGTGTTACAATACTGAGAGAGATATTACCAATGGAGTTTTACAATACTGAGAGAGATATTACCAATGGAGTTTTACAATGCTGAGAGTGATATTACAAATGGAGTTTTAAAATACTAAAAGTGACATTACAAATGGAGTATTACAATACTGAGAGAGACATTACCAATGGACTTTCACAATACTGAGAGTGATATTACCAATGGAGTGTTACAATACTGAGAGAGATATTACCAAGGGAGTTTTACAATACTGAGAGAGATATTACCAATGGAGTTTTACAATACTGAGAGTGATAATACCAATGGAATTTTACAATGCTGAGAGTGACGTTACCAATGGAGTTTTACAATACTGAGAGAGATATGACCAATGGAGTTTACAGTACTGAGAGAGACATTACCAATGGAGTTTTACAATGCTGAGAGAGATATTACTAATGGAGTTTTACAATGCTGAGAGAGATATTACCAATGCAGTTTTACAATACTGAGAGTGATATTACCAATGGAGTTTTATTATAATGAGAATGACATTATGAATGGAGTTTTACAATACTGAGAGAGATATTACCAATGGAGTTTTGCAATATTAAGCGTGATATTACCAATGGAGTTTTACAATATTGAGAACGACATTACCAATGGAGTTTTCCAATACTGAGCGTGTAATACCAATGGAGTTTTACAATGCTGAGTGATATATTACCAATGGATTCTTACATTGCTGAGAGAGACATTACAAATGGAGTTTTACAATCCTGAGAGTGAAATTACCAATGGAGTTTAACAATGCTGAGAGTGATATTACCAATGTAGTCTTACAATACTGAGAAAGGTATTACCAATGGAGTTTTACAATACTGCGAGTGATATTACCAATGGAGTTTTACAATATTGAGAGTGACATTACCAAAGGAGTTTTACAATACTGAGAGAGATATTACGAATGGAGTTTTACAATTTTCAGAGGGACATTAGCAATGGAGTTTTAGAATACTGAGAGAGATATTCCAAATGTAGTTGAACAATACTGAGAGAGCCATTTCCAATGGAGTTTTACAATAATAAGAGTGATGTTACCAATGGAGTATTACAATACTGGGAGAGATATTACCAATGGAGTTTTCCAATACTGAGAGTGATATTACCAATGGAGTTTTACAATATTCAGAGTGATATTACCAATGGAGTTTTGCAATACTGAGAGTGATATTACCAATGGAGTTTTACAATACTGAGAGTGATATTACCAATGGAGTTTTACAATACTGAGAGAGATATTACCAATGGAGTTTTACAATACTGAGAGAGATATTACAAATAGAGTTTTACAGTACTGAGAGTGACATTACCAAAGGAGTTTTACAATACTGAGAGAGATGTAACGAATGGAGGTTTACAATTCTCAGAGGGACATTACCAAATGGAGTTTTACAATACTGAGAGAGATATTCCCAATGGAGTTTAACAATACTGAGAGAGACATTACCAATGGAGTTTTACAATACTGAGAGTGATACTACCAATGGAGTTTTACAGTACTGAGAGAGACATTACCAATGGAGTTTTACAATGCTGAGAGAGATATTACTAATGGAGTTTTACAATGCTGAGAGAGATATTACCAATGCAGTTTTTCAATACTGAGAGTGATATTACCAATGGAGTTTTATAATAATGAGAATGACATTATCGGAGTTTTAGAATACTGACAGAGATATTACCAAATGGAGTTTTGCAATACTAAGCGTGAAATTACCAATGGAGTTTTACAATATTGAGAGCGACATTACCAATGGAGTTTTACAATACTGAGAGTGATATTACCAATGGATTTTACAAAACTGTGAGAGATATTACCAATGCAGTTTTACAATACTGAGAGTGATATTACCAATGGAGTTTTATAATAATGAGAATGACATTATGAATGGAGTTTTACAATACTGAGAGAGATATTACCAATGGAGTTTTGCAATATTAAGCGTGATATTACCAATGGAGTTTTACAATATTGAGAACGACATTACCAATGGAGTTTTACAATACTGAGAGAGATATTACCAATGGAGTTTTACAATGCTGAGGGAGATATTACCAATGGAGTTTCACAATGCTGAGAGAGATATTAGAAATGGAGTTTACAATACTGAGAGTGACATTACCAACCGAGTTTTACAATACTTACAGCGACATTACAAATGGAGTTTAACAATACTGAGAGAGAAATTAGCAATGGAGTTTTACAATACTGAGAGTGACATAACCAATGGAGTTTTACAGTACTGAGAGAGATATTACCAATTTAGTTTTACAATACTGAGAGAGACATTAAAAATGGAGTTTTACAAAATTGAGAGAGATATTACCGATGAGTTTTACAATACTGAGAGTGATATTACCAATGGAGTTTAACAATGCTGAGAGAGATATTAACAATGGAGTTTTACAATGCTGAGAGAGAAATTACAAATGGAGTTTTACAATACTGAGAGAGATATCACCAATGGAGTGTTACAATACTGAGAGAGATATTACCAATGGAGTTTTACAATACTGAGAGAGATATTACCAATGGAGTTTTAGAATACTGAGTGACATTACCAATGGAGTTTTACAATGCTGAGAGTGATATTACAAATGGAGTTTTAAAATACTGAGAGTGACATTACAAATGGAGTATTACAATACTGACAGAGACATTACCAATGGACTTTCACAATACTGAGAGAGATATTACCAATGGAGTTTTGCAATACTGAGAGAGATATTACCAATGGAGTTTTACAATACTGAGAGTGATAATACCAATGGAGTTTTACAATGCTGAGAGAGATATTACCAATGGAGTTTTACAATACTGGGAGTGATAATACCAATGGAGTTTTACAATGCTGAGAGAGACATTACCAATGGAGTTTTACAATGCTGAGAGAGATATTACTAATGGAGTTTTACAATGCTGAGAGAGATATTACCAATGGAGTTTTACAATGCTGAGAGAGACATTAAAAATGGAGTTTTACAAAATTGAGAGAGATATTACCGATGGAGTTTTACAATACTGAGAGTGATATTACCAATGGAGTTTAACAATGCTGAGAGAGATATTAAGAATGGAGTTTTACAATGCTGAGAGAGAAATTACAAATGGAGTTTTACAATACTGAGAGAGATATTACCAATGGAGTGTTACAATACTGAGAGAGATATTACCAATGGAGTTTTACAATACTGAGAGAGATATTACCAATGGAGTTTTAGAATACTGAGTGACATTACCAATGGAGTTTTACAGTGCTGAGAGTGATATTACAAATGGAGTTTTAAAATACTGAGAGTGACATTACAAATGGAGTATTACAATACTGAGAGAGACATTACCAATGGACTTTCACAATACTGAGAGTGATATTACCAATGGAGTGTTACAATACTGAGAGAGATATTACCAAGGGAGTTTTACAATACTGAGAGAGATATTACCAATGGAGTTTTACAATACTTAGAGAGATATTACCAATGGAGTTTTACAATACTGAGAGTGATATTACCAATGGAGTTTTACAATGCTGAGAGTGACGTTACCAATGGAGTTTTACAATACTGAGAGGGATATGACCAATGGAGTTTTACAGTACTGAGAGAGACATTACCAATGGAGTTTTACAATGCTGAGAGAGATATTACTAATGGAGTTTTACAATGCTGAGAGAGATATTACCAATGCAGTTTTACAATACTGAGATTGATATTACCAATGGAGTTTTATAATAATGAGAATGACATTATGAATGGTGTTTTACAATACTGAGAGAGATATTACCAATGGAGTTTTGCAATATTAAGCGTGATATTACCAATGGAGTTTTACAATATTGAGAACGACATTACCAATGGAGTTTTCCAATACTGAGCGTGATAATACCAATGGAGTTTTACAATGCTGAGTGATATATTACCAATGGATTCTTACATTGCTGAGAGAGACATTACAAATGGAGTTTTACAATCCTGAGAGTGAAATTACCAATGGAGTTTAACAATGCTGAGAGTGATATTACCAATGTAGTCTTACAATACTGAGAAAGGTATTACCAATGGAGTTTTACAATACTGCGAGTGATATTGCCAATGGAGTTTTACAATATTGAGAGTGACATTACCAAAGGAGTTTTACAATACTGAGAGAGATATTACGAATGGAGTTTTACAATTTTCAGAAGGACATTTGCAATGGAGTTTTAGAATACTGAGAGAGATATTCCAAATGTAGTTGAACCATACTGAGAGAGCCATTTCCAATGGAGTTTTACAATAACAAGAGTGATGTTACCAATGGAGTATTACAATACTGGGAGAGATATTACCAATGGAGTTTTCCAATACTGAGAGTGATATTACCAATGGAGTTTTACAATATTCAGAGTGATATTACCAATGGAGTTTTGCAATACTGAGAGTGATATTACCAATGGAGTTTTACAATACTGAGAGTGATATTACCAATGGAGTTTTACAATACTGAGAGAGATATTACCAATGGAGTTTTACAATACTGAGAGAGATATTACAAATAGAGTTTTACAGTACTGAGAGTGACATTACCAAAGGAGTTTTACAATACTGAGAGAGATGTAACGAATGGAGGTTTACAATTCTCAGAGGGACATTACCAAATGGAGTTTTACAATACTGAGAGAGATATTCCCAATGGAGTTTAACAATACTGAGAGAGACATTACCAATGGAGTTTTACAATACTGAGAGTGATACTACCAATGGAGTTATACAATGCGGAGAGTGACATTACCAATGGAGTTTTACAATACTGAGAGAGATATGACCAATGGAGTTTTACAGTACTGAGAGAGACATTACCAATGGAGTTTTACAATGCTGAGAGAGATATTACCAATGCAGTTTTTCAATACTGAGAGTGATATTACCAATGGAGTTTTCTAATAATGAGAATGACATTATCAATGGAGTTTTAGAATACTGACAGAGATATTACCAAATGGAGTTTTGCAATACTAAGCGTGAAATTACCAATGGAGTTTTACAATATTGAGAGCGACATTACCAATGGAGTTTTACAATACTGAGAGAGATATCACCAATGGAGTCTAACAATATTGAGTGTGACATTACCAATGGAGTTAACAAAACTGAGTGAGATATTACCAATGGAGTTTTGGAAAACTGAGAGTGATATTACCAATGGAGTTTTACAATACTGAGAGTGATATTACCAATGGAGTTTTACAAAACTGTGAGAGATATTACCAATGCAGTTTTACAATACTGAGAGTGATATTACCAATGGAGTTTTATAATAATGAGAATGACATTATGAATGGAGTTTTACAATACTGAGAGAGATATTACCAATGGAGTTTTGCAATATTAAGCGTGATATTACCAATGCAGTTTTACTATATTGAGAACGACATTACCAATGGAGTTTTACAATACTGAGAGAGACATTACCAATGGACTTTCACAATACTGAGAGAGATATTACCAATGGAGTGTTACAATACTGAGAGAGATATTACCAAGGGAGTTTTACAATACTGAGAGAGATATTACCAATGGAGTTTTACAATACTGAGAGAGATATTACCAATGGAGTTTTACAATACTGAGAGTGATATTACCAATGGAGTTTTACAATATTCAGAGTGATATTACCAATGGAGTTTTGCAATACTGAGAGTGATATTACCAATGGAGTTTTACAATACTGAGAGTGATATTACCACTGGAGTTTTACAATACTGAGAGAGGTATTACCAATGGAGTTTTACAATACTGAGAGAGATATTACAAATAGAGTTTTACAGTACTGAGAGTGACATTACCAAAGGAGTTTTACAATACTGAGAGAGATGTAACGAATGGAGGTTTACAATTCTCAGAGGGACATTACCAAATGGAGTTTTACAATACTGAGAGAGATTTCCCAATGGAGTTTAACAATACTGAGAGAGACATTACCAATGGAGTTTTACAATACAGAGAGTGATACTACCAATGGAGTTATACAATGCGGAGAGTGACATTACCAATTGAGTTTTACAATACTGAGAGAGATATGACCAATGGAGTTTTACAGTACTGAGAGAGACATTACCAATGGAGTTTTACAATGCTGAGAGAGATATTACTAATGGAGTTTTACAATGCTGAGAGAGATATTACCAATGCAGTTTTTCAATACTGAGAGTGATATTACCAATGGAGTTTTCTAATAATGAGAATGACATTATCAATGGAGTTTTAGAATACTGACAGAGATATTACCAAATGGAGTTTTGCAATACTAAGCGTGAAATTACCAATGGAGTTTTACAATATTGAGAGCGACATTACCAATGGAGTTTTACAATACTGAGAGAGATATCATCAATGGAGTCTAACAATATTGAGTGTGACATTACCAATGGAGTTAACAATACTGAGTGAGATATTACCAATGGAGTTTTGGAAAACTGAGAGTGATATTACCAATGGAGTTTTACAATACTGAGAGTGATATTACCAATGGAGTTTTACAAAACTGTGAGAGATATTACCAATGCAGTTTTACAATACTGAGAGTGATATTACCAATGGAGTTTTATAATAATGAGAATGACATTATGAATGGAGTTTTACAATACTGAGAGAGATATTACCAATGGAGTTTTGCAATATTAAGCGTGATATTACCAATGGAGTTTTACAATATTGAGAGCGACATTACCAATGGAGTATTACAATACTGAGAGAGATATTACCAATGGAGTTTTACAATGCTGAGAGAGATATTACCAATGGAGTTTCACAATGCTGAGAGAGATATTAGAAATGGAGTTTACAATACTGAGAGTGACATTACCAACCGAGTTTTACAATACTTACAGCGACATTACAAATGGAGTTTAACAATACTGAGAGAGAAATTAGCAATGGAGTTTTACAATACTGAGAGTGACATAACCAATGGAGTTTTACAGTACTGAGAGAGATATTACCAATGGAGTTTTACAATACTGAGAGAGACATTAAAAATGGAGTTTTACAAAATTGAGAGAGATATTACCGATGGAGTTTTACAATACTGAGAGTGATATTACCAATGGAGTTTAACAATGCTGAGAGAGATATTAACAATGGAGTTTTACAATGCTGAGAGAGAAATTACAAATGGAGTTTTACAATACTGAGAGAGATATTACCAATGGAGTGTTACAATACTGAGAGAGATATTACCAATGGAGTTTTACAATACTGAGAGAGATATTACCAATGGAGTTTTAGAATACTGAGTGACATTACCAATGGAGTTTTACAATGCTGAGAGTGATATTACAAATGGAGTTTTAAAATACTGAGAGTGACATTACAAATGGAGTATTACAATACTGAGAGAGACATTACCAATGGACTTTCACAATACTGAGAGTGATATTACCAATGGAGTGTTACAATACTGAGAGAGATATTACCAAGGGAGTTTTACAATACTGAGAGAGATATTACCAATGGAGTTTTACAATACTGAGAGAGATATTACCAATGGAGTTTTACAATACTGAGAGTGATATTACCAATGGAGTTTTACAATGCTGAGAGTGACGTTACCAATGGAGTTTTACAATACTGAGAGGGATATGACCAATGGAGTTTTACAGTACTGAGAGAGACATTACCAATGGAGTTTTACAATGCTGAGAGAGATATTACTAATGGAGTTTTACAATGCTGAGAGAGATATTACCAATGCAGTTTTACAATACTGAGATTGATATTACCAATGGAGTTTTATAATAATGAGAATGACATTATGAATGGAGTTTTACAATACTGAGAGAGATATTACCAATGGAGTTTTGCAATATTAAGCGTGATATTACCAATGGAGTTTTACAATATTGAGAACGACATTACCAATGGAGTTTTACAATACTGAGAGAGATATTAACAATGGAGTTTTCAATACTGGAATATTACCAATGGAGTTTAAATTGAGAGAATTAAATGGAGTTCAATACTGAAGAATATTAACAATGGAGTTTTCCAATACTGAGAGTGATAATACCAATGGAGTTTTACAATGCTGAGTGATATATTACCAATGGATTCTTACATTGCTGAGAGAGACATTACAAATGGAGTTTTACAATCCTGAGAGTGAAATTACCAATGGAGTTTAACAATGCTGAGAGTGATATTACCAATGTAGTCTTACAATACTGAGAAAGGTATTACCAATGGAGTTTTACAATACTGCGAGTGATATTGCCAATGGAGTTTTACAATATTGAGAGTGACATTACCAAAGGAGTTTTACAATACTGAGAGAGATATTACGAATGGAGTTTTACAATTTTCAGAGGGACATTAGCAATGGAGTTTTAGAATACTGAGAGAGATATTCCAAATGTAGTTGAACAATACTGAGAGAGCCATTTCCAATGGAGTTTTACAATAACAAGAGTGATGTTACCAATGGAGTATTACAATACTGGGAGAGATATTACCAATGGAGTTTTCCAATACTGAGAGTGATATTACCAATGGAGTTTTACAATATTCAGAGTGATATTACCAATGGAGTTTTGCAATACTGAGAGTGATATTACCAATGGAGTTTTACAATACTGAGAGTGATATTACCAATGGAGTTTTACAATACTGAGAGAGATATTACCAATGGAGTTTTACAATACTGAGAGAGATATTACAAATAGAGTTTTACAGTACTGAGAGTGACATTACCAAAGGAGTTTTACAATACTGAGAGAGATGTAACGAATGGAGGTTTACAATTCTCAGAGGGACATTACCAAATGGAGTTTTACAATACTGAGAGAGATATTCCCAATGGAGTTTAACAATACTGAGAGAGACATTACCAATGGAGTTTTACAATACTGAGAGTGATACTACCAATGGAGTTATACAATGCGGAGAGTGACATTACCAATGGAGTTTTACAATACTGAGAGAGATATGACCAATGGAGTTTTACAGTACTGAGAGAGACATTACCAATGGAGTTTTACAATGCTGAGAGAGATATTACTAATGGAGTTTTACAATGCTGAGAGAGATATTACAAATAGAGTTTTACAGTACTGAGAGTGACATTACCAAAGGAGTTTTACAATACTGAGAGAGATGTTACGAATGGAGGTTTACAATTCTCAGAGGGACATTACCAAATGGAGTTTTACAATACTGAGAGAGATATTCCCAATGGAGTTTAACAATACTGAGAGAGACATTACCAATGGAGTTTTACAATACTGAGAGTGATACTACCAATGGAGTTATACAATGCGGAGAGTGACATTACCAATGGAGTTTTACAATACTGAGAGAGATATGACCATTGGAGTTTTACAGTACTGATAGAGACATTACCAATGGAGTTTTACAATGCTGAGAGAGATATTACTAATGGAGTTTTACAATGCTGAGAGAGATATTACCAATGCAGTTTTTCAATACTGAGAGTGATATTACCAATGGAGTTTTATAATAATGAGAATGACATTATCAATGGAGTTTTAGAATACTGACAGAGATATTACCAAATGGAGTTTTGCAATACTAAGCGTGAAATTACCAATGGAGTTTTACAATATTGAGAGCGACATTACCAATGGAGTTTTACAATACTGAGAGAGATATCACCAATGGAGTCTAACAATATTGAGTGTGACATTACCAATGGAGTTAACAATACTGAGTGAGATATTACCAATGGAGTTTTGGAAAACTGGGAGTGATATTACCAATGGAGTTTTACAATACTGAGAGTGATATTACCAATGGAGTTTTACAATACTGAGAGAGATATGACCAATGGAGTTTTACAGTACTGAGAGAGACATTACCAATGGAGTTTTACAATGCTGAGAGAGATATTACTAATGGAGTTTTACAATGCTGAGAGAGATATTACCAATGCAGTTTTACAATATTGAGAGTGATATTACCAATGGAGTTTTATAATAATGAGAATGATATTATGAATGCAGTTTTACAATACTGAGAGAGATATTACCAATGGAGTTTTGCAATATTAAGCATGATATTACCAATGGAGTTTTACAATACTGAGAGAGATACTACCAATGGAGTTTTACAATGCTGAGAGAGATATTACTAATGGAGTTTTACAATGCTGAGAGAGATATTACCAATGCAGTTTTTCAATACTGAGAGTGATATTACCAATGGAGTTGTCTAATAATGAGAATGACATTATCAATGGAGTTTCAGAATACTGACAGAGATATTACCAAATGGAGTTTTGCAATACTAAGCGTGAAATTACCAATGGAGTTTTACAATATTGAGAGCGACATTACCAATGGAGTTTTACAATACTGAGAGAGATATCATCAATGGAGTCTAACAATATTGAGTGTGACATTACCAATGGAGCTAACAATACTGAGTGAGATATTACCAATGGAGTTTTGGAAAACTGAGAGTGATATTACCAATGGAGTTTTACAATACTGAGAGTGATATTACCAATGGAGTTTTACAAAACTGTGAGAGATATTACCAATGCAGTTTTACAATACTGAGAGTGATATTACCAATGGAGTTTTATAATAATGAGAATGACATTATGAATGGAGTTTTACAATACTGAGAGAGATATTACCAATGGAGTTTTGCAATATTAAGCGTGATATTACCAATGGAGTTTTACAATGCTGAGAGAGATATTACCAATGGAGTTTCACAATGCTGAGAGAGATATTAGAAATGGAGTTTACAATACTGAGAGTGACATTACCAACCGAGTTTTACAATACTTACAGCGACATTACAAATGGAGTTTAACAATACTGAGAGAGAAATTAGCAATGGAGTTTTACAATACTGAGAGTGACATAACCAATGGAGTTTTACAGTACTGAGAGAGATATTACCAATGGAGTTTTACAATGCTGAGAGAGACATTAAAAATGGAGTTTTACAAAATTGAGAGAGATATTACCGATGGAGTTTTACAATACTGAGAGTGATATTACCAATGGAGTTTAACAATGCTGAGAGAGATATTAACAATGGAGTTTTACAATGCTGAGAGAGACATTACAAATGGAGTTTTACAATACTGAGAGAGATATTACCAATGGAGTGTTACAATACTGAGAGAGATATTACCAATGGAGTTTTACAATACTGAGAGAGATATTACCAATGGAGTTTTAGAATACTGAGTGACATTACCAATGGAGTTTTACAATGCTGAGAGTGATATTACAAATGGAGTTTTAAAATACTGAGAGTGACATTACAAATGGAGTATTACAATACTGAGAGAGACATTACCAATGGACTTTCACAATACTGAGAGTGATATTACCAATGGAGTGTTACAATACTGAGAGAGATATTACCAAGGGAGTTTTACAATACTGAGAGAGATATTACCAATGGAGTTTTACAATACTGAGAGAGATATTACCAATGGAGTTTTACAATACTGAGAGTGATATTACCAATGGAGTTTTACAATGCTGAGAGTGACGTTACCAATGGAGTTTTACAATACTGAGAGAGATATGACCAATGGAGTTTTACAGTACTGAGAGAGACATTACCAATGGAGTTTTACAATGCTGAGAGAGATATTACTAATGGAGTTTTACAATGCTGAGAGAGATATTACCAATGCAGTTTTACAATTCTGAGATTGATATTACCAATGGAGTTTTATAATAATGAGAATGACATTATGAATGGTGTTTTAGAATACTGAGAGAGATATTACCAATGGAGTTTTGCAATATTAAGCGTGATATTACCAATGGAGTTTTACAATATTGAGAACGACATTACCAATGGAGTTTTACAATACTGAGAGAGATATTAACAATGGAGTTTTCCAATACTGAGCGTGATAATACCAATGGAGTTTTACAATGCTGAGTGATATATTACCAATGGATTCTTACATTGCTGAGAGAGACATTACAAATGGAGTTTTACAATCCTGAGAGTGAAATTACCAATGGAGTTTAACAATGCTGAGAGTGATATTACCAATGTAGTCTTACAATACTGAGAAAGGTATTACCAATGGAGTTTTACAATACTGCGAGTGATATTGCCAATGGAGTTTTACAATATTGAGAGTGACATTACCAAAGGAGTTTTACAATACTGAGAGAGATATTACGAATGGAGTTTTACAATTTTCAGAGGGACATTAGCAATGGAGTTTTAGAATACTGAGAGAGATATTCCAAATGTAGTTGAACAATACTGAGAGAGCCATTTCCAATGGAGTTTTACAATAATAAGAGTGATGTTACCAATGGAGTATTACAATACTGGGAGAGATATTACCAATGGAGTTTTCCAATACTGAGAGTGATATTACCAATGGAGTTTTACAATATTCAGAGTGATATTACCAATGGAGTTTTGCAATACTGAGAGTGATATTACCAATGGAGTTTTACAATACTGAGAGTGATATTACCAATGGAGTTTTACAATACTGAGAGAGATATTACCAATGGAGTTTTACAATACTGAGAGAGATATTACAAATAGAGTTTTACAGTACTGAGAGTGACATTACCAAAGGAGTTTTACAATACTGAGAGAGATGTAACGAATGGAGGTTTACAATTCTCAGAGGGACATTACCAAATGGAGTTTTACAATACTGAGAGACATATTCCCAATGGAGTTTAACAATACTGAGAGAGACATTACCAATGGAGTTTTACAATACTGAGAGTGATACTACCAATGGAGTTATACAATGCGGAGAGTGACATTACCAATGGAGTTTTACAATACTGAGAGAGATATGACCAATGGACTTTTACAGTACTGAGAGAGACATTACCAATGGAGTTTTACAATGCTGAGAGAGATATTACCAATGCAGTTTTTCAATACTGAGAGTGATATTACCAATGGAGTTTTCTAATAATGAGAATGACATTATCAATGGAGTTTTAGAATACTGACAGAGATATTACCAAATGGAGTTTTGCAATACTAAGCGTGAAATTACCAATGGAGTTTTACAATATTGAGAGCGACATTACCAATGGAGTTTTACAATACTGAGAGAGATATCACCAATGGAGACTAACAATATTGAGTGTGACATTACCAATGGAGTTAACAATACTGAGTGAGATATTACCAATGGAGTTTTGGAAAACTGGGAGTGATATTACCAATGGAGTTTTACAATACTGAGAGTGATATTACCAATGGAGTTTTACAAAACTGTGAGAGATATTACCAATGCAGTTTTACAATACTGAGAGTGATATTACCAATGGAGTTTTATAATAATGAGAATGACATTATGAATGGAGTTTTACAATACTGAGAGAGATATTACCAATGGAGTTTTGCAATATTAAGAGTGATATTACCAATGGAGTTTTACAATATTGAGAACGACATTACCAATGGAGTTTTACAATACTGAGAGAGATATTACCAATGGATTCACAATACTGAGAGTGATATTACCAATGGAGTTTTACAATACTGAGAGAGATATTACCAATGGAGATTTACAATACTAAGAGAGATATTACCAATGGAATTTTACAATACTGAGAACGACATTACCAATGGAGTTTTACAATACTGAGAGAGATACTACCAATGGAGTTTTACAATGCTGAGAGAGATATTACCAATGGAGTTTCACAATGCTGAGAGAGATATTAGAAATGGAGTTTACAATACTGACAGTGACATTACCAACCGAGTTTTACAATACTTACAGCGACATTACAAATGGAGTTTAACAATACTGAGAGAGAAATTAGCAATGGAGTTTTACAATACTGAGAGTGACATAACCAATGGAGTTTTACAATACTGAGAGAGATATTACCAATGGAGTTTTACAATACTGAGAGAGACATTAAAAATGGAGTTTTACAAAATTGAGAGAGATATTACCGATGGAGTTTTACAATACTGAAAGTGATATTACCAATGGAGTTTAACAATGCTGAGAGGGACATTAACAATGGAGTTTTACAATGCTGAGAGAGATATTACCAATGGAGTTTAACAATACTGAGAGAGATATTACCAATGGAGTTTTACAATGCTGAGAGAGATATTACTAATGGAGTTTTACAATGCTGAGAGAGATATTACCAGTGCAGTTTTACAATGCTGAGAGTGATATTACCAATGGAGTTTTATAATAATGAGAATGACAGTATGAATGGAGTTTTACAATACTGAGAGAGATATTACCAATGAAGTTTTGCAATATTAAGCGTGATATTACCAATGGAGTTTTACAATATTAAGAACGACATTACCAATGGAGTTTTACAATACTGAGAGAGATATTACCAATGGA
>JAGIQG010000451.1:0-29754 GCA_024679065.1 Sphyrna mokarran
GCCTCCTCCTGTCCCTGTGTAACAGGCTGGAGAGAGAGAGAGGGGCTGAATGGCCTCCTCCTGTCCCTGTGTAACAGACTGGAGAGAGAGAGAGGGGCTGAATGGCCTCCTCCTGTCCCTGTGTAACAGACTGGAGAGAGAGAGAGGGGCTGAATGGCCTCCTCCTGTTCCTGTGTAACAGGCTGGAGAGAGAGAGAGAGAGAGAGGGGCTGAATGAGAAGAAGCCAACTGTCTATTCCCGACTCCCAGCTCACTCTATGACCCTGACCCTCCACACAATCGGATTAGCAGCCTCAGCTCACCTGCTCTTTGCCCTCTGACCCAATGAGGCTTGCAGCCTTTTTCTCCGGGTCTTGGAGAGACTGGTCAGTCCTGGCATCAGACAGTCCGCGGGCAGCAGCCTTGTGTGTGCAGCTCACCCTGGGAGCAAGATCCTTGTCTGAGAGAGACAGCGAGAGAGAGAGAGAGAGACAGAGAGAGAGGGAGAGAGAGAGAGAGAGGGAGAGAGAGAGAGGAGAGAGACAGCAGAGAGAGAGACAGCGGGAAGAGAGACAGCGAGAGAGAGACAGCGAGAGAGAGACAGCGAGAGAGACAGCGAGAGAGACAGCGAGAGAGACAGCGAGAGAGACAGCAAGAGAGACACGAGAGAGACAGCGAGAGAGACAGCGAGAAGAGACAGCGAGAGACGGGAGAGGGAGAACAGGAGAGAGAGACAGAGACAGAGAGAGAGACGAGAGAGAGAGAGAGACAGAGACAGACAGAGACAGGGAGAGACGAGAGACAGAGAGAGAGACAGAGACAGAGAAGACAGAGACAGAGAGAGAGAGAGAGACAGGGAGAGAGAGAGAGACAGGGAGAAGAGAGGAGACAGGAGAGAGGAGAGACAGGGAGAAGAAGAGAGACAGGGAGAGAGAGACAGGGAGAGAGAGACAGGGAGAGAGAGGGAGAGAGAGAGAGGGAGAGAGAGAGACAGAGAAGAGGGGAGGAGAGAGACAGAGAGAGAGGGAGAGAGAGAGAGAGAGAGAGGGAGAGAGAGAGAGAGAGAGACAGAGAGAGAGGGAGAGAGAGAGAGAGACAGAGAGACAGCGAGAGAGAGAGAGGGAGAGAGACAGCGAGAGAGAGACAGAGAGACAGCGAGAGAGAGACAGAGAGAGAGACAGACAGACAGACGGACAGACAGAGACGGGGAGAGAGAGACAGGAAGAGAGAGAGGGACAAAGAGAGAAGAGAAAGGGGTTTAGTATTAATTAGGGATCGATTAATAGACTTTAATTACACGAGTGAGGACTGGGATAGTAGCAATGTAAAGGAGCAGAGAGAAGGCAAGAGTTGGCAGAGGCTTTGGGCAGAAGATACCCAGTCCAATGGGTGAGCAGGAAGGAGCGGGTGATGGGTTACAAAGTAGAGTTTGTGGAATTGGAGTGCTTGAGGGATAAAAACATTGCCTGATTCTGTGTTTGTTCTGTGCCAGCACTCAGAGGTTTCCCATACAAAGCACTCCAGAGTCCAAGCTGAAACACTGGCATCTAAAATCCAAGCAGTCATTTTGACAAGACACCCTGTCTCTGTTTGAAGTTAGCCCAGTCAATTTAAAATAGGCCGTCGGCTACCAAGAACCTATAAGATTAGAATTGGATGGCGATGACAACATCAGACCAATTCTGGTGTTGGAAAATTGATATGTCATCACAGGTATAAAAGGGGGTACGGAGGGGGGAAACAAGGAGGGCAGCAAAACTGCCACCTCTCAATCCTCGCAAGGGAGAGAGCAGCTCTTAATTCTGCCAGAACGCACCATCCAGCCAGCAAAAAGAAGCAAATCAGAAAGAACTTACAGACAGAGAAATCAACAAAGGAACTCCAAAAGATTCTGAAAGCCACAAAACCTGATTGTATCTTCCAGAGCAACTGAATTCCATTCATATATCTTTTTTTGGTTAAAGAATAGTCATGGTATTTATCTGCACAGCATTCCAGTAGAATCTTATTTGATTTGATGTGTTACTTGTTTAATTAAAGCTCCTGGTTAGTTAACTAAATAAACTGTTAAGCGTTTACTTCAAATTGAGTGTGAGGTATTTCTGTTAGTTCTTCATTAAACATTACTGAGGAAAGTTCAGACCTTCCCACTCAGATTACGAAGCGAGGGATTCCTCTCAGGGAGAGTCGGGGTTACATCTCAAAAGGGGGAAAACCTCCAAGTCCCAACACTGGCACTGGGGAATGAGGTGGACAAAGTGTCGGTCGGCGACAGTTTGAGGAAGAGCGATCATTGTATTGTAAAGCTGAAGCCGGACAAGTACAACAAACGATGCCGAATTTTCGAGGTGAAAGCCAACTTAGCAGGGATAGGGCGGACCTGGGCTGAATGGCCTGGAGCCATAGGAAGGCAGACAAAGCAGCAGAGGAGGGGCAGAGTGCAGACACTATCAGGATGTGTTCCCTCCAAAGGGAAAGATAGGCTATAGATCCACCTTGATACTGGCAAGAGGTTCAGGACGGGGGGTCAAATGGCACAGCAGAGACAGAGTGAGAGACTGGCAGCTAGCATAAAAGGGAAGCCCAGGGTCTCCCGCAGGCAAAGAAAAGGCCGCTACAAGGACGTGTAGGATGGAACGGTGCCACAGCAGGTTAGCACGGCTCCCTCACAGCGCCAGGAACCCGGGTTCAATTCCCACTCGGGTCACTGTCTGTGAACAAATGCACATAGTCCCCGTGTCTGCAGGGGTTTCCTCTGGCTGATCTGTTTCCTCCCACACTCCAAAAACATGCAGTTAGGTGGATTGGCCGTGCTAAATTGTCCCCTTAGTGTCCAAAGATGTGTAGGTTAGGGTGGATTGGCCGTGCTAAATTGTCCCCTTAGTGTCCAAAGATGTGTAGGTTAGGGTGGATTGGCCGTGCTAAATTGTCCTTAGTGTCCAAAGATGTGTAGGTTAGTGGATTGGCCGTGCTAAATTGTCCCTTAGTGTCCAAAGATGTGTAGGTTAGGGTGGATTGGCCGTGCTAAATTGTCCCTTAGTGTCCAAAGATGTGTAGGTTAGGGTGGATTGGCCGTGCTAAATTGTCCCTTAGTGTCCAAAGATGTGCAGGTTAGGGTGGATTGGCCGTGCTAAATTGTCCCTTAGTGTCCAAAGATGTGCAGGTTAGGGTGGATTGGCCGTGCTAAATTGTCCCTTAGTGTCCAAAGATGTGTAGGTTAGGGTGGATTGGCCGTGCTAAATTGTCCCTTAGTGTCCAAAGATGTGTAGGTTAGGGTGGATTGGCCGTGCTAAATTGTCCCTTAGTGTCCAAAGATGTGTAGGTTAGGGTGGATTGGCCGTGCTAAATTGTCCCTTAGTGTCCAAAGATGTGTAGGTTAGGGTGGATTGGCCGTGCTAAATTGTCCCTTAGTGTCCAAAGATGTGTAGGTTAGGTGGATTGGCCGTGCTAAATTGTCCCTTAGTGTCCAAAGATGTGCAGGTTAGGGTGGATTGGCCGTGCTAAATTGTCCCTTAGTGTCCAAAGATGTGCAGGTTAGGTGGATTGGCCGTGCTAAATTGTCCCTTAGTGTCCAAAGATGTGTAGGTTAGGGTGGATTGGCCGTGCTAAATTGTCCCTTAGTGTCCAAAGATGTGCAGGTTAGGGTGGATTGGCCGTGCTAAATTGTCCCTTAGTGTCCAAAGATGTGTAGGTTAGGGTGGATTGGCCGTGCTAAATTGTCCCTTAGTGTCCAAAGATGTGTAGGTTAGGGTGGATTGGCCGTGCTAAATTGCCCCTTAATGTCCAAAGATGTGTAGGTTAGGGTGGATTAGCTGTGCTAAATTGTCCCTTAGTGTTCCAAGATGTGTAGTTAGGGTGGATTGGCCATGCGAAATTGTCCCTTAATGTCCAAAGATGCGTAGGTTAGGGAGAATTGGCCATGCGAAATTGTCCCTTAGTGTCCAAAGATGTGTAGGTTAGGGTGGATTGGCCGTGCTAAATTGTCCCTTAGTGTCCAAAGATGTGCAGGTTAGGGTGGATTGGCCGTGCTAAATTGTCCCTTAGTGTCCAAAGATGTGCAGGTTAGGGTGGATTGGCCGTGCTAAATTGTCCCTTAGTGTCCAAAGATGTGTAGGTTAGGGTGGATTGGCCGTGCTAAATTGTCCCTTAGTGTCCAAAGATGTGCAGGTTAGGGTGGATTGGCCGTGCTAAATTGTCCCTTAGTGTCCAAAGATGTGTAGGTTAGGGTGGATTGGCCGTGCTAAATTGTCCCTTAGTGTCCAAAGATGTGTAGGTTAGGGTGGATTGGCCGTGCTAAATTGGCAGACCAGAACACCTCCTTTGCCTGACGAAGGCCATAAAGCCAAAAGCTTGCGAGTTTACTATTAAATAAATTGGTTGGATTTAAAACTGGTGTTGTCAGACCTCTTAGGAGTATAGATACACAGAGGGATCTGGGGTACATGTCCACAGATCCTTAACAGTGGCAGCACAGGTGGAGAAGGTGGTCAAGAAGGCATACAGCGTGCTTGCCTTCATCGGCCGGGGCACTGAGTTTAAAAATTGGCAAGTCACGTCGCAGCTTTATAGAACCTTAGTGAGGCTGCACTTGGAATATAGTGTTCAACTCTGGGTCGCCCCGCACTACCAGAAGGATGTGGAGACTTTGGAGAGGGTTACGGAAAAGATTTACCAGGATGTTGCCCCTAGTACAGAGGGGCATTAGCTACGAGGAAAGATTGGAGAAACCTGGTTTGTTCTCACTGGAGGTTGAGGGGGAGACCTGATAGAAATCTACAAGATTATGAGAGGTTGTCAGAAGCTTTTTTCCCCAGGACAGAAATGGGAACTTCCATTTCTAATGGGGTGAACTCGCATGAGCCCATAGAGCGTTGGTGCTCATGGGGTGAATCCATATCCCCCTGGTGAGAGTCGGTGTCTTTTAGGGACCCGTATCCCTCTGTGGAGAGAATCTGTATCCCCCCTGGGGAAAGTCAGTGACCGTAGGGTGAACCCCATATCCCCCTGAGGAGAGTCGGTGTCTGTTAGGGATCTGTACCCTTGTTGGGGAGAGTCTGAGACCATTAGGGACCTGTACCCGGGCTGTGTTAGGTAGAGGAGTGTATGGGGTCCATACCTCCTGCATTATTATCCTTGTCTCGGGCTGTAAATCTCCTTTTCACTCGCAGTTCATCAATGATCTCCTGCATCAGGTTGAAACTGTGGGGATAAAGAGGCCCTGTTAGTAGCTGGGAGGAGACAGAGAATCCCTGCAGTAACTGAGAGCTCCAACAAATCCCCAGGTACACACAGTATTCACTAACAGCCTGAGGCTTCACAGCAAGGGTCAGAGGGCGCGGCCTGAGGGCGCAGAGTGGGGTTCAGAGGGCACAGGGTGGGGTCGGAGAGCGCAGGGTGGGGGTAAGAAGGCACAAAGTGGGGATCAAAGGGGGAAAAATGGAGGTCAGAGGGGGGCAGTGGGGGTCAGAGGGCACAGAGTGGGGATCAGAGAGGGCAAAGTGAGGGGCAGAGTAGGGGTCAGAGGGGGCAGAGTGGAAGTCTAAGGCATCCCCCTTTTGTAACCTCTCCCGCCAGCTCTCCTTCGTATGCTCCCTAGTGCCCTCCCCTGCCTTCCCCCAGCGACACTCACCTCTGCAGCTCTCCCTCTGTCCTGGGGGCTGTCTGGTTGGATGGACAGGGGATCCAATGTTCCAGCAGATCGCAGGCGGTTAGATTCCCCACATTGCCCTGTGAGTGTAACACAGAGAGAGGGAGTAAAATGATAAACATCGTATTATAAGGAGAGGCTGGGATAGACTGGGACTTTTTTCTCTGGAGGGGGTGATCTTATAGAGGTCTATAAAATAATGAGGGGCACAGATCAGCGAGAGAGTCAATATCTTTTCCTCAAAGGTCGGGGAGTCTAAAACTAGAGGGTGTAGGTTTAAGGTGAGAGGGGAGAGGGTCCAGAGGGGGTAATTTTTTTCATCCAGAGGGTGGTGAGTGTCTGGAACGAGCTGCCAGAGGCAGGAGTAGAGGCGGGGGTACGATTTTGTTATTTAAAAAGTATTTAGAGACTCACAAGGGTACGATGGGTATAGAGGGATACGGGACAAACACAGGCAAGTGGGATTAAAAAAAGGAAGGTCAGCATGGACAGGCCTAAGGGCCTGTTTCCATATTATAAACGTCTATGATTCTATAAGGCCATGA
The DNA here is from genome assembly GCA_024679065.1 of Sphyrna mokarran. Lineage (NCBI taxonomy): Eukaryota > Metazoa > Chordata > Chondrichthyes > Carcharhiniformes > Carcharhinidae > Sphyrna > Sphyrna mokarran. Next base: position 6,172 of record JAGIQG010000451.1, read on the forward strand.
ACATCTTCAGATCACGGTGAAGCCCACACAGAGATAACTCTCTCACAGACCGTCTCCTGGTGAAGGCTCCCGGGCCCTACCTCCTTCCCCAGGGAGAGTTGGGCCAGTGGGGGAGGAGGGGCGGGACTCGTACCTCCCTGGGCAGAATCAGTGCCCATGGCAGGGAATATGGACCTGTACTCCCTGGGGAGAGTCAATGTCCATAGGAAGGGGACTCAAACCCCCAAGGGGAGCCGGTGCCCGTGGGGGAGAAGTACCCCCCCCGCCCCCACCCGGGGGGTGAGTCGATAGTGGGGGCGGGGATGTGGTACAAATTCTGAGTGGAATCTCTGAACAGATTGAAGTATCGCTGAGACGCAGCGATAGTGGCCACCCCTCTGTCTGAGACACTCTCAGACAGGACGCCATTAGCACTGCGATTGGATTCAGGGAACAAGCCCTTGTCCTCTCAATCCACCCGGGAATCACCACCACTCTGTGTGGTGGAGTTGCAGTGACAGGGCTGATTGGGAAAGAGAATTTACCTGGATAACTCCACTCTGGGGTGGATCTCTGCCTGGGCAGCTCTGGAACCGCAGGCTTCCGCTTTCCCCCTGCCCCTCCATCCCTGGGATATCAGCTGAACGATTGGACCCGTCCTGGAGATGCTGACATTTCACATCAAAAAGTCCCAGCTCAGCAACTGCCAAACCCAAACAGAGAAATCAGTAATCCTTAAAAAGCACTGTACCCATCCCAATGCGTCTATAGCTTTACTCTGTATCTAACCCTGTGCTTTTCTTCTCAGACCCCAGTTGGAGTATTGTGCGCAGTTCTGGTCGCCTCATTATAGGAAGGATGTAGAGGCTATTGAGAGAGTTCAGAGGAGATTTACAAGGATGCTGCCTGGATTGGGAGGCAGGCCTTATGAAGATAGGTTGAGGGAGCTGGGACTCTTCTCACTGGAGAGACATAGGTTGAGAGGCGACCTGATAGAGGTTTATAAAATGTTGAGAGGAATAGATAGGGTGGACTCTCAGAGACTATTTCCCCGAGCGGAAATGGTCACTACGAGAGGACACAGATTTAAGGTGCAGGGAAGCAAATACAAAGGAGATGTCAGGGGTAGGTTTTTCACTCAGAGGGTGGTGAGTGAATGGAACTGACTGCCGTCGGAGGTTGTTGAGGCAAACTCACTGGGGTCTTTTAAGAGACTTCTGGATGAGTATATGGAAAAGAATAGGATAGGGGGTTATAGATAGGTCTGTGGATTGGTAGATGTGATCGGTGCAACTCGTGGGCCGAAGGGCCTGTTTGTGCTGTATTGTTCTATGCTGTACCTGTCCTGGGAGTGTTTGATGTGGGGACAGTGTAGAGGGAGCTTTACTCTGTATCTAACCCCGTGCTGTACCTGTCCTGGGAGTGTTTGATGGGAGACAGTGTAGAGGGAGCTTTACTCTGTATCTAACCCCGTGCTGTACCTGTCCTGGGAGTGTTTGATGGGGGACAGTGTAGAGGGAGCTTTACTCTGTATCTAACCCCGTGCTGTACCTGTCCTGGGAGTGTTTGATGGGGGACAGTGTAGAGGGAGCTTTACTCTGTATCTAACCCCGTGCTGTACCTGTCCTGGGAGTGTTTGATGCAGGACAGTGTAGAGGAGCTTTACTCTGTATCTAAACCCCGTGCTGTACCTGTCCTGGGAGTGTTTGATGGGGGGACAGTGTAGAGGGAGCTTTACTCTGTATCTAACCCCGTGCTGTACCTGTCCTGGGAGTGTTTGATGGGGACAGTGTAGAGGGAGCTTTACTCTGTATCTAACCCCGTGCTGTACCTGTCCTGGGAGTGTTTGATGGGGGACAGTGTAGAGGGAGCTTTACTCTGTATCTAACCCCGTGCTGTACCTGTCCTGGGAGTGTTTGATGGGGGACAGTGTAGAGGGAGCTTTACTCTGTATCTAACCCCGTGCTGTACCTGTCCTGGGAGTGTTTGATGGGGGGACAGTGTAGAGGGAGCACTTTACTCTGTATCTAACCCCGTGCTGTACCTGTCCTGGAGTGTTTGATGGGGGACAGTGTAGAGGGAGCTTTACTCTGTATCTAACCCCGTGCTGTACCTGTCCTGGGAGTGTTTGATGGGGGGACAGTGTAGAGGACTTTACTCTGTATCTAACCCCGTGCTGTACCTGTCCTGGGAGTGTTTGATGGGGGGGAACAGTGTAGAGGGAGCTTTACTCTGTATCTAACCCCGTGCTGTACCTGTCCTGGGAGTGTTTGATGGGGGACAGTGTAGAGGGAGCTTTACTCTGTATCTAACCCCGTGCTGTACCTGTCCTGGGAGTGTTTGATGGGGGACAGTGTAGAGGGAGCTTTACTCTGTATCTAACCCCGTGCTGTACCTGTCCTGGGAGTGTTTATGGGGGACAGTGTAGAGGGATCTTACTCTGTATCTAACCCCATGCTGTACCTGTCCTGGGAGTGTTTGATGGGGGGACAGTGTAGAGGGATCTTTACTCTGTATCTAACCCCGTGCTGTACCTGTCCTGGGAGTGTTTGATGGGGGACAGTGTAGAGGGAGCTTTACTCTGTATCTACCCCGTGCTGTACCTGTCCTGGGAGTGTTTGATGGGGGACAGTGTAGAGGGAGCTTTACTCTGTATCTAACCCCGTGCTGTACCTGTCCTGGGAGTGTTTGATGGGGGGACAGTGTAGAGGGAGCTTTACTCTGTATCTAACCCCGTGCTGTACCAATCTGGTCTTACCTGTTGCTTTTTCCACGTGTTGGGTTTGTATTCTGAGATTGTCCTCCTCTTCCCGCTCTTGTTCCAGATCCTCTTCGTGCTCGCATTCCTGCTCTTGTTCCCATTCCCATTCCAGTTCCTGCTCCCGTTGCGCTGATTCCAACTGGCATGCTGTGAATTGTTCCAAAGCCTCGATGCTGCTGGTGAACCGTCTCTCCATGCGTTGAAGGGAGCTGTTGGCCCACTCCAGCAGACTGGCAGACTCCTGGATGTTTCCCGAACACTGCAGGAAGGGAGCCTGTGGTCTTTGAGTCTGAGCACTGCCGAGCGGAGCCGCGGGGAAGTTGCTGGACTGCCCGGGAAAAAGAAGAACAGAGAAGGCCAGCCTGGAATGAACATCTGGGAAAGGAGCATCTTGTACCGACCGTATAGACACACTCCACCCATCCCCATCGAACAACCCTCACTCCCCTAACCTTCAGTCCCATCCTCTCCACCTCTCTCCCCTTCCCCCCCTCATCCTTCCCCTTTCCCTCCCTCACACCCCCTCACTGTGTCTCTGCATGCCTTCCCTCACTCTCTGTACCTTGCACTCTCTCCTGAAGGAGGTGACTGCGTGCCGTTGTCTCTCTCCCTCCCTCTTTCTTTCTTTCTCCCCCTCTCCATCACCTTGGCTCTGGGGAAAGTTATTCTCTGCCATTGTGGTTCTCTCTCTCCCTCCCTGCCCTTCTCTTTTTCACCCTCTCTCTCCCTTTGCCTCTGGGGAAAGTTACTCTGTGCTGTCATGGTTTTCCTTCTCTCCCCCTCTGCCTCTCTTTCTCTCCCTCCGTCTCCCCTCCTCTCTCTCTCCCCCACCCATCTCTCCCCCGTTCCTTCTCTCTACGCCCACCAGACCTTGGCTCTGAGGGAAGTTACTCTATTCTCTTGCGGTTCTCTCTCTCTCTCTCTCCCCCTCCCTCTCTCCCACCTTGGCTCTGGAGGAAGTTACTCTGTTCTCTCTCCGTCTCTCCCTCTCTCTCTCTCCCCCTCCCTCTCTCTCACCTTGGCTCTGAGGGAAGTTACTCTGTTCTCTTGCGGTTCTCCCTCTCTCTCCCTCTCTCTCACCTTGGCTCTGAGGGAAGTTACTCTGTTCTCTTGCGGTTCTCCCTCTCTCTCTCTCCCTCTCTCTCTCTCCCACCTTGGCTCTGAGGGAAGTTACTCTATTCTCTTGCGGTTCTCCCTCTCTCTCTCCCTCTCTCTCTCTCTCACCTTGGCTCTGGGGGAAATTATTCTGTTCTCTTGCGGTTCTCTCTCTTTCTCTCCCTCCCTCTCTCTCACCTTGGCTCTGGGGGAAGTTACTCTGTTCTCTTGTGGTTCTCCCTCTCTCCCTCTCCCCCTCCCTCTCTCTCACCTTGGCTCTGGGGGAAGTTATTCTGTTCTCTTGCAGTTCTCCATCTCCCTCCTGCGAGGTACATTCGCTCAGGGTCTCCAGAAGCAGACTGCTGTCCGAATCGACCTCAATCTCCTTTCCTTGTGTCACGCTGTACATCCTCACTCTATCCCGGTCAGACTCGCTCAGGGCTCGTGGCCTGACCGTGTGTTCACCATGTTCTGGAGTGTTCCGGTCGCAGGCCAGATTCCTCCTCTGTGTCCTTGGGGAAATACAGGCCTTTCCCCGCAGTCCCTGAGCTCCAGACTTGATCTCTACCAAACCCTGACAATGAAAGGAAATTGAATAAATCACAAATAACACTCACCAGGGTAGGGGTACTGACTCCTCCCCCGGGTATGGGTCCCCCTTCATGGGCACTGTATCACTCTTTTCAGGGAGTCAGGGCTGAATGGACCTCTCTTGTACCTGTGGAACAGGCTGGAAAGAGAGAGGGGGCTGAATAGCCTCCTCCTGTCCCTGTGTAACAGACTGGAGAGAGAGAGAGGGGCTGAATGGCCTCCTCCTGTCCCTGTGTAACAGCTGGAGTAAGAGAGAGGGGCTGAACGGCCTCCCCCTTGTCCCTGTGCATCCGTCCCTTTATGTTGTCTTGAGTACTGACTCTGGATGACCTTACCGTCAGAGTGCTGGGTGTGTGTCCAGAGTTCTCCCTCTCCCTGTCGGGTCTGTGGGGTTCGGAAGCTGACTGAACGGCCCCTGAAGGGGACACTGTCCCGAGCTCGCTGCCCTGGCACTGGCTGTACGTGGAGTAGTAACTTTGGCTGGAGCTGCGATCAACCTCATAGTAACACATCTCTGAGGCAGAGAGGGTGAGGGAGAGAGAGGGAATGGAAGAGAGAGAGAGAGAGGGAGAGAGTCAGATCCACTTGCAGAGGGGAGGAATAGTGAGGGAAGATGGTACGATATGAGGGGGTTACAGGGGGTTGGAGATGTCCATGGCTTAACGTAATCATAAAGTGGGGAGGTGGAAATTGATAGGATCACAGTTAAATGGGAATGAGGGGAGCGACGGGGGGATTGAGAGATTGATAGGGACGCATTTAAGGGGGAATGGGGGGGTACAGGGGGGAGGGGGCGGAATTGGGAGATTGATAGGATCGGGGTTAAAGGGGAATGGGGGGGGATTGAGAGATTGATAGGAAAGGGGAATGGGGGGGAGATCGGGGTTAAAGGGGAATGAGGGGGGCAGATTGAGAGATTGATTGGATCGGGGTTAAAGGGGAATAGGGGGGAGATTGAGAGATTGATAGGATCGGGTTAAAGGGGAATGAGGGGGGGAGATTGAGAGATTGATTGGATCGGGGTTAAAGGGGAATGGGGGGGATTGAGAGATTGATAGGATCGGGGTTAAAGGGGAATGGGGGGGAGATTGAGAGATTGATAGGATCAGGGTTAAAGGGGAATGAGGGGGGGAGATTGAGAGATTGATTGGATCGGGGTTAAAGGGGAATGAGGGGGGATTGAGAGATTGATAGGACCGGGGTTAAAGGGAATGGGGGGGGATTGAGAGATTGATAGGATCGGGGTTAAAGGGGAATGAGGGGGGAGATTGAGAGATTGATTGGATCAGCGTTAAAGGGGAATGGGGGGGTATTGAGAGATTGATAGGATCGGGGTTAAAGGGGAATGGGGGGGGATTGAGAGATTGATAGGGGTCGGGTTAAAGGGGAATGGGGGGGATTGAGAGATTGATAGGATCGGGGTTAAAGGGGAATGAGGGGGGGGGATTGAGAGATTGATAGGATCAGGGTTAAAGGGGAATGAGGGGGGGGATTGAGAGATTGATAGGATCAGGTTAAGGGAATGAGGGGGGGGATTGAGAGATTGATTGGATCAGGTTAAAGGGGAATGGGGGGGGATTGAGAGATGATAGGATCGGGGTTAAAGGGGAATGAGGGGGGGATTGAGAGATTGATAGGATCGGGGTTAAAGGGGAATGAGGGGGGGGATTGAGAGATTGATAGGATCAGGGTTAAAGGGGAATGGGGGGGATTTGAGAGATTGATTGGATCAGCGTTAAAGGGGAACGGGGGGGGATTGAGAGATTGATAGGATCGGGGTTAAAGGGGAATGAGGGGGGGATTGAGAGATTGATAGGATCGGGGTTAAAGGGGAATGAGGGGGGGATTGAGAGATTGATAGGATCAGGGTTAAAGGGGAATGGGGGGGGGATGAGAGATTGATAGGATCGGGGTTAAAGGGGAATGGGGGGGATTGAGAGATTGATAGGATTGGGGTTAAAGGGAATGGGGGGGGATTGAGAGATTGATAGGATCGGGGTTATGGGGGGGATTGAGAGATTGATAGGATCGGGGTTTAAGGGGAATGAGGGGGGGGGATTGAGAGATTGATAGGATAAAGGGTCATGAGGTTAAAGGGGAATGAGGGGGGGAGATTGAGAGATTGATAGGATCGGGGTTAAAGGGGAATGAGGGGGGGAGATTGAGAGTTTGATAGGATCGGGGTTAAAGGGAATGAGGGGGGGAGATTGAGAGATTGATAGGATCGGGGTTAAAGGGGAATGGGGGGGGATTGAGAGATTGATAGGATCGGGGTTAAAGGGGAATGGGGGGGGGATTGAGAGATTTGATTTAAAGGGGAATGGGGGGGATTGAGAGATTGATAGGATCGGGGTTAAAGGGGAATGAGGGGGGGATTGAGAGATTGATTGGGGGGGAATGGGGGGGATTGAGAGATAGGATCGGGGTTAAAGGAATGGGGGGGATTGAGATTGATAGGATCGGGGTTAAGGGGAAAAGGGGAATGAGGGGGGGATTGTGAGATTGATAGGATCGGGGTTAAAGGGGAATGGGGGGGATTGAGAGATTGATAGCATCGGGGTTAAAGGGGAATGAGGGGGGGATTGTGAGATTGATAGGATCGGGGTTAAAGGGGAATGGGGGGGATTGAGAGATTGATAGGATCGGGGTTAAAGGGGAATGAGGGGGGATTGAGAGATTGATAGGATCGGGGTTAAGGGGAATGAGGGGGGGATTGTGAGATTGATAGGATCGGGGTTAAAGGGGAATGGGGGGCATTGAGAGATTGATAGGATCGGGGTTTAAAGGGGAATGAGGGGGATTGTGAGATTGATAGCATCGGGGTTAAAGGGGAATGAGGGGGGGATTGAGAGATTGATAGGATCGGGGTTAAAGGGGAATGAGGGGCACTGAGAGATTGATAGCATCGGGGTTAAAGGGGAGGGGGGATTGAGAGATTGATAGGATCGGGGTTAAAGGGGAATGGGGGGGGGATTGAGAGATGATAGGATCGGGGGTTAAAGGGGAATGAGGGGGGGATTGAGAGATTGATAGGATCGGGGTTAAAGGGGAACGGGAGGTAAATGTTCTGGATAATCCCAGCAGGTCTGGCAGTGTCTGTGGACACGGGATCATTCAGGGACCCATTAGAGGTACCAAGGAGACCTGCGATGGGTCTGATACTGTTTAAGAACAAGGTGGAGGGGTGGAGTTTAACTACGAGGGACAGAGAAAGTTTTAAGAGTGAGGGAGGAGGGCAGAGTTTAAGGGCAGGGGATCGCAGGGAAATATAGGCAGCCAAGGAGAAATCGGTGTTCAGGGGAAATATGACACACATGTCATTGACACAAGATCCACACATTAATTGCAATGTTAAAAGCAATAGCAGGTTTTAATCGCAGAGTTTGGTTAGGTACCAGAATGAACTAGAAAGAGCGTAGAAAAGATTTACTCGGATGCTACCGGGACTTGATGGATTGAGTTATAAGGAGAGGCTGGGGCTTTTTTTCTCTGAAGCTTGGGAGACTGAGGTGTCTACAAAATAATGAGGGGGCACAGATCAGTGAGAGAGTCAATATCTTTTCCCCCAAAGGTCGGGGAGTCTAAAACTAGAGGGTGTAGGTTTAAGGTGAGAGGGGGAAGGGTCCAGAGGGGGTAATTTTTTTCACCCCGAGGGTGGTGAGTGTCTGGAACGAGCTGCCAGAGGCAGTAGTAGAGGCGGGGGTACGATTTTATCTTTTAAAAAGCGTTTAGACAGTTACAGGGGTACAATGAGTATAGAGGGATATGGGGCGAATGCGGGCAATTGGGACTAGCTTAGGGGTTTAAAAAAACCGGCAGCATTGATAAGTTAGGCTGAAGAACCTGTTTCCATGCTGTAAACCTCAATGACTCTATGATTCTAATGTATTCATAGCAGACCAAGGGTTAGCACTCAGAGAAAGCAACAGACTGATCCTTGGGGAGGGGAGAGACTTGGGGAAAGAAAAAGGCATCTCAAAATAAAGAGGGAAAAAAAATCTCAAAATAGAGGAGAGATTTCACTGAGAGGCTCAATGCCTCCTTCTCCTCCTGTGTAACAGACTGGAGATAGAGGGGCTGAATGGCCTCCTCCTGTCCCTGTGTAACAGACTGGAGAGAGAGGGGCTGAATGGCCTCCTCCTGTCCCTGTGTAACAGGCTGGAGAAAGAGAGAGGGGCTGAATGGCCTCCTCCTGTCCCTGTGTAACAGGCTGGAGAGAGAGAGAGAGGGGCTGAATGGCCTCCTCCTGTCCCTGTGGAACAGACTGGAGAGAGAGAGAGAGGGGCTGAATGGCCTCCTTCTGTCCCTGTATAACAGACTGGAGAGAGAGAGAGGGGCTGAATGGCCTCCTCCTGTCCCTGTATAACAGACTGGAGAGAGAGAGAGGGGCTGAATGGCCTCCTCCTGTCCCTGTGTAACAGGCTGGAGAGAGAGAGAGGGGCTGAATGGCCTCCTCCTGTCCCTGTGTAACAGGCTGGAGAGGGAGAGAGGGGCTGAATGGCCTCCTCCTGTTCCTGTGTAACAGACTGGAGAGAGAGAGAGGGGCTGAATGGCTTCCTCCTGTCCCTGTGTAACAGACTGGAGAGAGAGAGAGAGGGGCTGAATGGCCTCCTCCTGTTCCTGTGTAACAGGCTGGAGAGAGAGAGAGGGGCTGAATGGCCTCCTCCTGTCCCTGTGTAACAGACTGGAGAGAGAGAGAGAGGCTGAATAGCCTCCTCCTGTCCCTGTGTAACAGGCTGGAGTAAGAGAGAGGGGCTGAACGGCCTCCCCCTTGTCCCTGTGCATCCGTCCCTTTATGTTGTCTTGAGTACTGACTCTGGATGACCTTACCGTCAGAGTGCTGGGTGTGTGTCCAGAGTTCTCCCTCTCCTGTCGGGTCTGTGGGGTTCGGAAGCTGACTGAACGGCCCCTGAAGGGGACACTGTCCCGAGCTCGCTGCCCTGGCACTGGCTGTACGTGGAGTAGTAACTTTGGCTGGAGCTGCGATCAACTCATAGTAACACATCTCTGAGGCAGAGAGGGTGAGGGAGAGAGAGGGAATGGAAGAGAGAGAGAGAGAGGGAGAGAGTCAGATCCACTTGCAGAGGGGAGGAATAGTGAGGGAAGATGGTACGATATGAGGGGGTTACAGGGGGTTGGATGTCCATGGCTTAACGTAATCATAAAGTGGGGAGGTGGAAATTGATAGGATCACAGTTAAATGGGAATGAGGGGAGCGACGGGGGGATTGAGAGATTGATAGGGACGCATTTAAGGGGGAATGGGGTGGTACAGGGGGAGGGGGCGGAATTGGGAGATTGATAGGATCGGGGTTAAAGGGGAATGGGGGGGGATTGAGAGATTGATAGGAAAGGGGAATGGGGGGGAGATCGGGGTTAAAGGGGAATGAGGGGGGCAGATTGAGAGATTGATTGGATCGGGGTTAAAGGGGAATAGGGGGGAGATTGAGAGATTGATAGGATCGGGTTAAAGGGGAATGAGGGGGGGAGATTGAGAGATTGATTGGATCGGGGTTAAAGGGGAATGGGGGGGATTGAGAGATTGATAGGATCGGGGTTAAAGGGGAATGGGGGGGAGATTGAGAGATTGATAGGATCAGGGTTAAAGGGGAATGAGGGGGGGAGATTGAGAGATTGATTGGATCGGGGTTAAAGGGGAATGAGGGGGGATTGAGAGATTGATAGGACCGGGGTTAAAGGGAATGGGGGGGGATTGAGAGATTGATAGGATCGGGGTTAAAGGGGAATGAGGGGGGAGATTGAGAGATTGATTGGATCAGCGTTAAAGGGGAATGGGGGGGTATTGAGAGATTGATAGGATCGGGGTTAAAGGGGAATGGGGGGGGATTGAGAGATTGATAGGGGTCGGGTTAAAGGGGAATGGGGGGGATTGAGAGATTGATAGGATCGGGGTTAAAGGGGAATGAGGGGGGGGGATTGAGAGATTGATAGGATCAGGGTTAAAGGGGAATGAGGGGGGGGATTGAGAGATTGATAGGATCAGGTTAAGGGAATGAGGGGGGGGATTGAGAGATTGATTGGATCAGGTTAAAGGGGAATGGGGGGGGATTGAGAGATGATAGGATCGGGGTTAAAGGGGAATGAGGGGGGGATTGAGAGATTGATAGGATCGGGGTTAAAGGGGAATGAGGGGGGGGATTGAGAGATTGATAGGATCAGGGTTAAAGGGGAATGGGGGGGATTTGAGAGATTGATTGGATCAGCGTTAAAGGGGAACGGGGGGGGATTGAGAGATTGATAGGATCGGGGTTAAAGGGGAATGAGGGGGGGATTGAGAGATTGATAGGATCGGGGTTAAAGGGGAATGAGGGGGGGATTGAGAGATTGATAGGATCAGGGTTAAAGGGGAATGGGGGGGGGATGAGAGATTGATAGGATCGGGGTTAAAGGGGAATGGGGGGGATTGAGAGATTGATAGGATTGGGGTTAAAGGGAATGGGGGGGGATTGAGAGATTGATAGGATCGGGGTTATGGGGGGGATTGAGAGATTGATAGGATCGGGGTTTAAGGGGAATGAGGGGGGGGGATTGAGAGATTGATAGGATAAAGGGTCATGAGGTTAAAGGGGAATGAGGGGGGGAGATTGAGAGATTGATAGGATCGGGGTTAAAGGGGAATGAGGGGGGGAGATTGAGAGTTTGATAGGATCGGGGTTAAAGGGAATGAGGGGGGGAGATTGAGAGATTGATAGGATCGGGGTTAAAGGGGAATGGGGGGGGATTGAGAGATTGATAGGATCGGGGTTAAAGGGGAATGGGGGGGGGATTGAGAGATTTGATTTAAAGGGGAATGGGGGGGATTGAGAGATTGATAGGATCGGGGTTAAAGGGGAATGAGGGGGGGATTGAGAGATTGATTGGGGGGGAATGGGGGGGATTGAGAGATAGGATCGGGGTTAAAGGAATGGGGGGGATTGAGATTGATAGGATCGGGGTTAAGGGGAAAAGGGGAATGAGGGGGGGATTGTGAGATTGATAGGATCGGGGTTAAAGGGGAATGGGGGGGATTGAGAGATTGATAGCATCGGGGTTAAAGGGGAATGAGGGGGGGATTGTGAGATTGATAGGATCGGGGTTAAAGGGGAATGGGGGGGATTGAGAGATTGATAGGATCGGGGTTAAAGGGGAATGAGGGGGGATTGAGAGATTGATAGGATCGGGGTTAAGGGGAATGAGGGGGGGATTGTGAGATTGATAGGATCGGGGTTAAAGGGGAATGGGGGGCATTGAGAGATTGATAGGATCGGGGTTTAAAGGGGAATGAGGGGGATTGTGAGATTGATAGCATCGGGGTTAAAGGGGAATGAGGGGGGGATTGAGAGATTGATAGGATCGGGGTTAAAGGGGAATGAGGGGCACTGAGAGATTGATAGCATCGGGGTTAAAGGGGAGGGGGGATTGAGAGATTGATAGGATCGGGGTTAAAGGGGAATGGGGGGGGGATTGAGAGATGATAGGATCGGGGTTAAAGGGGAATGAGGGGGGGATTGAGAGATTGATAGGATCGGGGTTAAAGGGGAACGGGAGGTAAATGTTCTGGATAATCCCAGCAGGTCTGGCAGTGTCTGTGGACACGGGATCATTCAGGGACCCATTAGAGGTACCAAGGAGACCTGCGATGGGTCTGATACTGTTTAAGAACAAGGTGGGGGGTGGAGTTTAACTACGAGGGACAGAGAAAGTTTTAAGAGTGAGGGAGGAGGGCAGAGTTTAAGGGCAGGGGATCGCAGGGAAATATAGGCAGCCAAGGAGAAATCGGTGTTCAGGGGAAATATGACACACATGTCATTGACACAAGATCCACACATTAATTGCAATGTTAAAAGCAATAGCAGGTTTTAATCGCAGAGTTTGGTTAGGTACCAGAATGAACTAGAAAGAGCGTAGAAAAGATTTACTCGGATGCTACCGGGACTTGATGGATTGAGTTATAAGGAGAGGCTGGGGCTTTTTTTCTCTGAAGCTTGGGAGACTGAGGTGTCTACAAATAATGAGGGGGCACAGATCAGTGAGAGAGTCAATATCTTTTCCCCCAAAGGTCGGGGAGTCTAAAACTAGAGGGTGTAGGTTTAAGGTGAGAGGGGAAGGGTCCAGAGGGGGTAATTTTTTTCACCCCGAGGGTGGTGAGTGTCTGGAACGAGCTGCCAGAGGCAGTAGTAGAGGCGGGGGTACGATTTTATCTTTTAAAAAGCGTTTAGACAGTTACAGGGGTACAATGAGTATAGAGGGATATGGGGCGAATGCGGGCAATTGGGACTAGCTTAGGGGTTTAAAAAACCGGCAGCATTGATAAGTTAGGCTGAAGAACCTGTTTCCATGCTGTAAACCTCAATGACTCTATGATTCTAAGTATTCATAGCAGACCAAGGGTTAGCACTCAGAGAAAGCAACAGACTGATCCTTGGGGAGGGGAGAGACTTGGGGAAAGAAAAAGGCATCTCAAAATAAAGAGGGAAAAAAAATCTCAAAATAGAGGAGAGATTTCACTGAGAGGCTCAATGCCTCCTTCTCCTCCTGTGTAACAGACTGGAGATAGAGGGGCTGAATGGCCTCCTCCTGTCCCTGTGTAACAGACTGGAGAGAGAGGGGCTGAATGGCCTCCTCCTGTCCCTGTGTAACAGGCTGGAGAAAGAGAGAGGGGCTGAATGGCCTCCTCCTGTCCCTGTGTAACAGGCTGGAGAGAGAGAGAGAGGGGCTGAATGGCCTCCTCCTGTCCCTGTGGAACAGACTGGAGAGAGAGAGAGAGGGGCTGAATGGCCTCCTTCTGTCCCTGTTAACAGACTGGAGAGAGAGAGAGGGCTGATGGCCTCCTCCTGTCCTGTAACAGACTGGAGAGAGAGAGAGGGGCTGAATGGCCTCCTCCTGTCCCTGTGTACCTGGAGAGAGGGAATAACAGGCTGGAGAGGGAGAGAGGGCTGAATGGCCTCCTCCTGTTCCTGTGTAACAGACTGGAGAGAGAGAGAGGGGCTGAATGGCTTCCTCCTGTCCCTGTGTAACAGACTGGAGAGAGAGAGAGAGGGGCTGAATGGCCTCCTCCTGTTCCTGTGTAACAGGCTGGAGAGAGAGAGAGGGGCTGAATGGCCTCCTCCTGTCCCTGTGTAACAGGCTGGAGAGAGAGGGGCTGAACGGCCTCCTTCAAGATTCCTCTACATCCAATACTCCATGAGGTTGTGTGAGTTGGCTTGCTGTACAGAGCCTGGTGTTAGTTTCACTTTATCAATCCTCGCTCACCTCCATTCTCAGAGCGGTGGGGAGAAGTCTTTGCTTGACAGGTCAGTCTCGCTGGGATGGATCCGTCCACGGTGTCGATGGGGTGTCTCTGTAGCGACGGGGATACCCGCTTTTGGGAGCTGAGCCTTGAAAATCCAATCCACAGCTCACAGTCTGCCTGACTCCACTCTCTGTGCAACAACCTAGGACCTAGAGCGGGGAGCCAGAGGCCAGACCATCAGTTGGTGCTGAAATAGGCAACCTCACTCACATTCTCACACACACGCGCTCTCTCTCACACACGCGCGCTCTCTCTCACACACACTCTCACACGCGCGCTCTCTCACACACGCACACACGCGCGCTCTCTCACACACCGCGCGCGCGCGCTCTCTCTCACACGCGCGCTCTCTCACACGCACTCTCTCTCACACACACACGCGCTCTCTCTCTCACACACACACACACGCGCTCTCTCTCACACACACGCGCTCTCTCACACACACGCGCTCTCTCTCTCACTCTCTCACACACACACGCGCTCTCTCTCACACACACTCTCTCTCACACACACGCGCTCTCTCTCACACACGCCTCTCTCTCACACACGCGCTCTCTCTCACACACGCTCTCTCTCACACACGCGCTCTCTCTCACACACGCGCTCCTCACACACGCGCTCTCTCTCACACACACTCTCTCTCAACGCGCTCTCTCTCTCACACACACGCTCTCTCTCACACGCGCTCTCTCTCACACACACGCGCTCTCTCTCACACACACGCGCTCTCTCTCACACACACGCGCTCTCTCTCACACACACACACACACACGCTCTCTCTCTCACACACACGCTCTCTCTCTCACACACACGCACACTCACACACACGCACACGCGCTCTCTCTCACACACGCGCTCTCTCTCTCACACACACACACACGCGCTCTCTCTCTCACACACACACGCGCTCTCTCTCTCACACACACACGCGCTCTCTCTCAGACACACACACACACATGCACTCTCACACACACACACGCGCTCCCTCTCACACGCACGCGCTCTTTCTCACACACACACGCGCGCTCTCTCTCACACGCGCGCTCTCTCATACACACGCGCGCTCTCTCTCATACACGCGCGCTCTCTCTCGCACGCGCGCGCTCTCTCTCGCGCACGGTCTTTCTCTCACACGCGCGCTCTCTCTCACACACGCGCTCTCTCTCTCACACACACGCTCTCTCTCTCACACACACACGCGCTCTCTCTCACACACACACGCGCTCTCTCTCACACACACACCCCGCTCTCTCTCTCACACACACACACGTGCTCTCTCTCACACACACACACGCGCTCTCTCACACACACACGCACTCTCACACACACGCGCTCCCTCTCACACACACACGCGCTCCCTCTCACACACACACGCGCTCCCTCTCACACACACGCGCTCTCGCTCACACACACACGCGCGCGCTCTCTCTCACACGCGCGCGCTCTCTCTCACACGCGCGCGCTCTCTCTCACACGCGCGCGCTCTCTCTCACACGCGCGCGCTCTCTCACACGCGCGCGCTCTCTCTCTCACACGCGCGCGCTCTCTCTCTCTCACACACATGCGCTCTCTCTCAACACACACACACACGCTCTCTCTCACACACACACACGCTCTCTCTCTCACACCACACACGCTCTCTCTCACACACACACACACCACGCTCTCTCACACACACACACTCTCTCTCTCACACACACACTCTCTGTCTCACACACACACACTCTCTCTCTCACACACACACACACACTCTCTCTCACACACACACACACACTCTCTCTCTCACACACACACACACACACACACTCTCTCTCACACACATACAGTGAGACTCAGGCTGTAGCTGTGGGAGTCACTGATGTACCTGGAGTTGATTGCGGAGGGCAAAGCGGATATCCTGTAGACTGAGGGTCCGATCACGCTGCCTCAAGCAGATCCCCATTTGGACCAAGCTGTGAAGGGGCGCAGGAACCCGCGGGTCGAGAGAGAGCGAGCGTCCAGAAAGTAGTAACTCCTTCACCAACAGCCCATCCAGAGTCACCCAAGGAATGGTTTCTGAAACACAAACCCAGTGATTCAGACACAACCAGAAATTGAGCATACCCACTCTCCCGGAAGAGGAGAGCAGGGGATAGGTATGGGACACCCCCACAATTGACACCGCTGTCCCCAGGGAATATGGGACCCCCACCCCACGGGCAATGACTCTCCATGGGGGAAGAGGAGGGGGTGTTGGCGAGGTGCGGTATGGGACTGTAATGGGCAGTGACTCTCCCTGGGAAGGGGGGTGGGGGTTCGATTTCCACCCACAGAAACCGACTCTCCCTGGGCGTATGGAAACCCTCCCACGTGGGCATCGACTCCCCCGTTGGGTTCGGATCCCCCCACAGGTACCAACCCTTCCTGGGGAAGGGGTACAGATCCCTCCCCTCCACAGGCACCGACTCTCCCCGGGATTACGGGATCCTCCCATAGGCATCAACTCTCCCTGGTGGGAGTGTGGGGAGGATGCATACAGGCCCCTCCCATGGGCACCGACTCTCCCTGGGAGGTTCTGGGCCCCCCACATAAGCACTGATTCTCTCCTGGAGGGTGGGGGGAGGGTACAAGACTGTCCCCCCTTCTCTCCCCACCAACAGGCACTCACTCTCACCAGGGGGGTATGGGTGCTCCCATGTGCACAAACTCTCCCTGGTGGATAAACCCCCCACCCCAATGGGCACTGACCCTCCCCAGGGGGTACGGAAACCCCCCCACATGGGCACCGACTCCTCCGTTGGGTTCGGGTCCCCCCACAGGTACCAACCCTTGCCGGGGAAGGGGTACAGATGCCCCCCCTCCACAGGCACCGACTCTCCCCGGGATTACGGGACCCTCCCTAGGGGGTTCGAGTCCCCACCCCCATGGGCACTGACTCTCCCCAGGGGCGGCTTTGAGTCCCCCCATGGGCACCGACTCTACCGGGGGGGGGGAGTACAAGCTCACCTCCCCCTGCCCATGAGGGCATCGAGTCTCTCCGTCTTGGATAAGGGATCCTCCTGTTGCACATTGAGTTGTATTCCAGGATAAATCATGTTGTGACAGTGAATGGGCAAACTGCAGTCCCCTTAAAATCTGGTTTGTGTTCGATGATTGGATATTTAAGATGCAGGCACACGGGGTACACAGAGTGCAACATTTGGGGCACAGATCAAGCATCAGCGTTAGCTTGGTAACAGGTTCCACAGGCTGTCACAGCCTGACAGTTTAAAGAAAACTACCAAGAACCTATTGAATTTGAATTTGCTGTTGTTGACAGCAAATCCTGGTGTAGGAGAGTTGATGATATCATCAGGATTATGAAAAGAGGAACTCAGCAGTTGAGTTGTGTTGAACGGAGGCGAGTAAAAGGGAAAAGCTGCCACCATTCGACACGTAAAGAGAGCAAGAGCGGCTCTGCGGCTCTTTGCCGACTTAAAAATACCTCTGAAGAGAACTTTTTTTTATCCATCCGTGGGGCACGGGTGTCTGTGGCTGGGTCCAGCAATAATTGCCCATCCCCAGATGCCCTTGGAGGGCAGTTGAGAGTCACCCACATTGCTGTGGACTGGGGTAAGGACAGTTGATTTCCTTCCCTAAAGGGACATCAGTGAACCAGATGGGTTTTTCCTCACAATGGGTCATCAGTAGATTCTTAATTCCAGATATTTTTGTCATGAATGTAGCCCCAATCCCATCACGCAAACCAGCCTCCCATCCATTGACTCTGTCTACACTTCCCGCTTCCTCGGGGAAAAGCAGCCGGTATAATTAAGGACCCCCACCCCCTAACACACACCCCGGACATTCTCTCTCCCACCTTCTTCTGTCGGAGAAAAAGATACAAAACTCTGAGGTCCCGTACCAACCGACTCAAGAACAGCTTCTTCCCTGCTGCTGTCAGACTTTTGAATGGACCCTACCTCGCATTAAGCTGATCTTTCTCTGCACCCCTCGCTGTGACTGTAACCCTACATTCTGCACCCTCTCCTTTCCTTCTCTATGAACGGTATGCTTTGTCTGTACAGCGCGCAAGAAACAATACTTTCACTGTATCCCAGTACGTGTGACAATAATAAATCAAATCAAATCTCCATCTATCTATCAGAAGATACCAAATCAGAAAGAGTTTACCAAGAGTGACGTCGACAGAACAACTCTAAAAGTTTTTTCCATAGAGCCACAACACCATAAGATACAGGAGCAGATTGAGGCCACTCGTCCATCCGGTCTGCTCCCCCATTCTATCATGGCTGATATTTTTCTCATCCCCCATTCTCCTTCCTTTTCTCCATAATTCCTGATCCCCTTATTAATCAAGAAACTATATATCCCTACCCGAAAGGCACTCAGTGACCCGGCCTCCTTCTGCAGCAAAGAGTTCCACAGATTCGCCATTCTCTCTGGCTGAAGAAATTCCTCCCCATCTCTGTTTTAAAGGATTGTCCCTTTATCCTGAGGTTGTGCCCTCTCTGGTTTGAGTTTTTCCTACTAGTGGGAACATCCTCTCTGTGTCTCACTCTATCCAGGGCCTCGCAGGATCCTGTAAGTTTCAATAAGATCCCCCTCCCTCCATTCTTCTAAACTCCCAACGAGTACAGACCCACAATCCTCAACCCCTTCCTCACACGACAGGCTCTTCGTTCCAGAGGGTCATTTTTGTGAACCTCCTCTGAAGCCTTTCCAAGGCCGGCACATCCTTCCTGAGATACGGGAACCCAAAACTGCTCCAAACGGGGTCTGACCAGAGATTTATCCAGCCTTAGAAGTCCATCCCTGCTCTTGTATTCTAGCCCTCTCGACACGAATGCTAACATTGCTTTTGCCTTCCTAATTGCTGACAGAAGCTACACATTAATCTTAAGAGAATGTTGAGCAACACCTATTTGTATATTTTTCTTGACGGTGATTATTATTATATTTTGGTAATGAATGATCCTTGTATTTATTTGAACAGCATTCCAGTCGGACTTTAAATCGATAGGTTCCTTGTTTAGTTAAGCCTCCAGGGTTGGTTAAATAAATAATCTGTTAATTATTCACGTAATGTGAATGTCAGGTCTTTACATTAATTAACTTCTAAATGTTAATCTAGACAGAACACTGTCCCAAACACTTTCCCCGATTACAAAGCAGGGTGAAAGGGAGGACCTTCTGTGTTGTAACAGTGAGCTACCTGTGAAAGCTTCCTGAGTGACGGCACAGAAGCTGTAGATGTCTGAACGGACTGAGCCCAAGCGGCCACAGATGATCTCAGGAGGCAACCAGTTGTACAGCTGGTGGGGAACGGCTGCTGCTGACATGTTGCTGCAGAGGGTGGCATCAGACCTACAGCAAGACAGAGAATCACACACTGTCTGTCCGAGAGTAAGACAGAGAGTCAGACATTGTCCGTCCAAGAACAAAACAGAGCATCAGACACTGTCTGTCCCAGAACGAGAGGTCTCATAACACCAGGTTAAAGTCCAACCAGTTTATTTGATAGTAAACCCACGCTTTTGGGGTTTGCCTCTTTGTCAGGTGAGTGGAGAGTCGAGAACAATTCATTCACCTCACGAAGGGGCAAACCCCAAAACTACCAGATAAAGCTACTGGGGGCTTTAACCTGGCGTTACTGTGCCCACCACTGTCCAACCCTGGCAACTACACATCATGAGTCCCAGACCAAGACAGAGAATCAGAAACTGTGTGTGAGAGAGACAGTGTGTGTGTGAGAGAGAGTGTGTGTGTGTGAGAGGGACAGTGTGTGTGTGTGTGCGAGAGTGTGTGTGTGTGTGTGAGTGTGAGAGAGACAGTGTGTGTGTGTGTGTGTGAGTGTGAGAGAGACAGTGTGTGTGTGTGTGTGTGTGTGTGTGTGGTGAGTGTGAGAGAGACAGTATGTGTGTGTGAGAGAGACTGTGTGTGTGTGTTGTGTGTGTGTGTGTGTGTGTGTGTGTGTGTGTGTGTGTGTGTGAGAGAGAGAGAGAGAGAATGTGTATGTGTGTGTGTGTGAGAGAGTGTGTGCAAGAGGGAGAAATAGAATGTATAAAAGAAAGAGAGAATGAACTCGTGGGAGGGAGAGAGTGCCCTCGCGAGAGGGAGAGAGTGCCCTCGCGAGAGGGAGAGAGTGCCCTCGCGAGAGGGAGTGCCCTCGCGAGAGGGAGAGGGTGGGCCTGCGAGAGGGAGACAGACTGCACATGTGAGAGGGAAGGAGATTGCGCATGAGAGGGATGGAGTGAGTGTGAGAGAGAGTGTGTGTGTGTGGGAGAGAGAGAGAGTGTGTGTTGCTCTGTCACCCTCGACACACAGCCAGACACATACATGCCCTCTCTTGCCTGCACACCCTCTCAGGTGTGCACATACACTCGGTCTTGTGTGCATAAACACTCCCTCTCTCATGCATGTACATGCACTCACACTGATGTGTGCACATACTCCTTCTCACACGCACACACACACTCTCCCTCTCTCACACACACATACACAAACACTCCCTCACACACACACTCAAACTCCACTCTCTCTCACATACGCTCTCTCTCGCACACACTCTCCCCCTCTCTCTCTCTTGCACACACTCTCCCTCACACACACACACACACACACACACTCGGTATTGCAGGTACCTCTCCTGCAGGTACTCCAGGTTGGAAAGTTTAGCCAGGCCTGTGCCGACCAGTTGTACAGCATGGGAGGTGAGGGATCGGTGAATATAACCTCGCGAATGCAGAAACAGCAGGGCCTCACACACCTGGAACAGCAGCTGGAAAACCTGTTGTGACTGCAAGCGAGGGACGTCAGACTCCTGCACGGGAGAAAAAAGGGGTTAGCGCACACAGTCATTGCCATAACATATAGATTCCAACTTCCCCCCCCCCACGCCCCCGTATAAATTCCAGCCCCCCCGTACCGTAGATTCCAGCCCACTCCCCACCAACCACCATATAGATTCCAGTCCCGTTCTATATAGATTTCAGTCTTCCATACCATTTAGATTCCCTGTGCTCTGCACTGTATAGATTGCCCACAGTACACACCATATAGATTTCCCATGTTCCGCAACAAATGGATTCCCCACCTCGGTGCCGCATACATTCCCCGCGCTCCGTGCCGCATGCATTCCCCGCACTCTGGACTCACCCTCTGGTGCAGCACGGTGTATAGGGAACCGATCACTATCCTCTCAAACACAAGTTGAACATGTTCCAGGCTGTCGGACAGACATACTGACAGCAGCAGCAGCAGGTTGGGGTGATGCAGGTGACTGAAAAATAAAGCATCACACACGCAGTAGAGTGATACTGTACAGAAGGAGGTGGGGAGAGAGAGAGAGAGAGAGAGAAAGAGAGACAGAGAGAGGGAGTGAGAGACAGAGACAGAGAGAGAAAGAGAGAGAGACAGAGAGAGGGAGTGAGAGACAGAGACAGAGGGACAGACAGACAGAGAGAGGGAGTGAGACAGGGTGAGGGTGCGGATGTTACTTTCCTGCGCCCAGTACCTGCAGTGCTCCTGTTCTGTGATCAGTAGGTCGGTGGTTCCCTGGGCTTTGCTGCAGTGAGTGTGGGATGGTTGTCTGAGTTCTCTCACAGTGACCCGCTGACTCTCCCAAATACGACTAGAGAAAGAAGAGGCTCCGGGTTTACCACTGAACCATCACTGCACCTGTAACCCTGCCCTGTCCACTGGGTGATGGGAGGAGACTGGGGAACAGGAAGAGGCCATTTAGCCCCCAGTCTCATTCTATCAGACCAGCTGGAGGGACAGGAGACCATTCAGACATCTA
Organism: Sphyrna mokarran; assembly: GCA_024679065.1. Classification (NCBI taxonomy): domain Eukaryota; kingdom Metazoa; phylum Chordata; class Chondrichthyes; order Carcharhiniformes; family Carcharhinidae; genus Sphyrna; species Sphyrna mokarran. The sequence continues at coordinate 27,669 of JAGIQG010000451.1, forward strand.
GCCTCATTCTATCAGTCCAGGTTTGGCCCCTATCTGAGCTCCTTCTCCCCTGCGCTGCCTCCCTCCCTCTCACTCTTTCCTTCTCTCTCTCTCTTTCCCTCTCTCCCTCCCTCCCACTCTTCCTCTCTCCCTCTCCCTCCCTCCTTCCCACTCTCCCTCTCTCCCTCCCACTCTCCCTCTACCTCTCTCTCAGAGGAGGAGCCCTTTCCCCTCTTTCTGGACAGATAGAAAGTAGGCAGTCAAGTGGATAAAGTTGTTAAGAAGGCTTATGGAGTCTTAGCTTTTATTGGTAGGGGGATTGAATTTAGGAGCCGCAGCATCATGTTGCAGCTGTACAGAACTCTAGTGCGGCCGCACTTGGAGTATTGTGTGCAGTTCTGGTCGCCACATTATAAGAAAGATGTGGAGGCATTGGAGAGGGTACAGAGGAGGTTTGCTAGGATGTTGCCTGGTATGGAGGGCAGGTCCTATGAAGAGAGGTTGAAGGGTTTGAGGTTGTTTTCGTTAGAAAGGAGGCGGCTACGGGGGGATCTTATTGAAACATATAAGATAATTAGAGGTTTGGATAGGGTGGACAGTGATAGCCTTTTTCCTAGGATGGAAAAAGCTAGCACGAGGGGACACAACTTTAAATTAATGGGTATGAGTTATAGGACGGATATCAGAGGTAGGTTCTTTACTCAAAGAGTGATTAGGGAGTGGAATGCCCTGCCTGCAGCTGTTGTAGCTGCGCCAAGTTTGGTGGCGTTTAAGAGGTTAGTTGATAAGTATATGGATGAGAAGGGAATGGTTTAGTTAGGAGGGGCATTGCTTTTTATTTTGGTCGGCACAACATCGAAGGCCGAAGGGCCTGTTCTGTGCTGTATTGTTCTATGTTCTATGTTCTATATCCCTGTGTGTGAGAGGGGTGCTGAGGAACCTACTTGCTCATCACAGTGAAGGGTCCGTTGGTGTAGGAGACATCGCGCTCGCAGTCCGGCCGCACCAGTTCTCTCTCGCTCACGATGGGTGTGGAGCCAGCCACTCCCACGCGCTGCAATCCACACCCGTACAGCTGATACACACACATAGAGCAGAGGTTAGACTGGCAGCTGTGAGGGACCGGTACACATTCCCCATCCCAGGGACAATTGGTGCCTGTTTAATGGGGGGGGGGAGGGGCGGGGGATGGGCAATCGAACCCCTCCAACCCCACTGGGGGGAGCTGGTATTCATGCAGGGACCTGTACTTCCCCTCCTGGGCAAGTCAGTTCCCATGAGGGGGACTCAAACCACCATTACACACGCACACACACACGCACACAAAACCGCTCCCCCCCGACCCCCCATGGGAGAGTTGGTGCCCATGGGGATGATCCTGCAGCCTTCCAGAGAGAGTCAGTGTCTTTGGGATGGGCCCATACACCCTCTCCCCGCCACAAGTCAGTGTCTGTGGGGAGAACTCGAACCCCCCCACACCGTCCCCCCAGGGAGTTGGTACCCATGATGGGAACTCAAGAATAATGATGCACCTCTCACCTTTCCGAATCCGAGACTATGTAACCCTGCCAACCTTGTGGTGGGACCAGAACGGGAGAACCTGTTGGATAAATCAAGAGAGAGAGAGAGAGATGTGAGACACCAGCAAGAAGTGATGTCCTAGTGGTTTTATCGCTAGTCTATTAACCAGAAACTCAGCTAATGTTCTGGGGACCTGGGTTTGAATCCCATCACAGCAGACAGTGGGATCTGAGTTCAATAAAAAAAAATCTGGAATTAAGAATGTACTGCTGACCCATTGTGGGAAAAACCCATCTGGTTCACGAATATCCCTTTAGGGAAGGAAATCTGCCGTCCTTACTTTGCTCTGGCCTACATATGATTCCAGAGCTACTGCAACATGTGGGCAATAAATGCTGACCCAGCCAGCAACCCCCATGTCCCACACATCAGAGAACAAAATCCAGAAATGAGAGAGAGAGAAAAAAGTGTGTGTGTGTGTCTGTGTGTGTGTGTGAGAGAGAGAGTGTGTGTGTGTGTGACAGAGAGAGAGAGTGTGTGTGTGAGAGAGAGAGAGAGTGTGTGTGTGTGTGTCTGTGTGTGTGTG
>JAGIQG010000452.1:0-29717 GCA_024679065.1 Sphyrna mokarran
TCACTGCCCAGTCCCTCACTGCCCAGTCCCTCACTGCCCGGTCCCTCTCTGCCCCGGTCCCTCTCCGCCCCAGTCCCTCTCTGCCCCGGTCACTCACTGCCCAGTCCCTCTCTGCCCCAGTCCCTCTCTGCCCCGGTCCCTCACTGCCCAGTCCCTCACTGCCCGGTCCCTCACTGCCCAGTCACTCACTGCCCAGTCCCTCACTGCCCTGGTCCAGTGCAGGAATGTTTCCCCCAGATATTACAGTTGAGAAAGTGACATGGGACCAATGGATTCACTGATTGGTGAGTAACTCCTTGGAAGGAACACTCAGGGAATGTTCTGAGCAGCTCCTGGTGAGGTGATAGCTTCAGGAAGTGTGCTGGATATTACTAATATTCTGAGGACCCGGGTTTCCATCCTGTTACGGCATCTGATGGAATTTGAATTCAATAAAATAATGTCTGAAATTAAACGTCTACTGATGACTATAAAACCATGTTGGAAAAATCCATCTTCACTATTTTTTTTTGGGAAGGAAATTGCTATCTAGTCTGGCATACAAGTGGTTCCAGAGTCACAACAATGTGTGTAACTCTCAAAGTCATCGTCGGATGGGCAATAAATGCTGACCAGCCAGTGAGGCCCATGTCCCACAACTGAATGAAAAATCCCTAACACATTCAAAGAGGATTTAGATTTTAACTGACGGGGTATTATCTGTGAAGGTTATTGAGAAAATAGCTCAAAACTAGAAAATTAGCAACAAACTTCAAAAAATTATCAAAGTAGCTAAAAAACAAATGCAGGGTCCGCTAATGTGTTGTGGGATCTTGCAGTGCCATTTTGTTTGCTTGTGAACATAACTGTAGGGAGTGATATTGATGTACTTGTTTTTATCCTATAGGTGCTTTGGTCCACCTTGTTGTCTAACGAGGGACATACACACGATGGGTCGTGAGAGGGCTGCTCTTGGATTTTTTTTCGAGAGTATCCTAGTGTTTCACGTCGTTAGTGTACGCTTGACCTGGACCATTTGATGGGCAACACGACAGCTCAGTGACTATTGCTGTGCTGTGCAGATACATGGATTTGGGCCTGTGTCTGTGGGAGTTTGCGCATTCTCCCCGTGCTTGCGTGGGTTTTCTCCGGGTGCCCCGGTTCCTCCCACATCCCAAAGATGTGCTCTTAGGCTAATTGGCAGAACAAATTCTCCGTAAATTGTCTTAAATTTGGTTTTTAATCCATAGATCTACAAACATAGACAGGGATCACGGGTAGAGGTGGGAACATCGGGGTGGCGGCGCGGACTTGTTGGGCTGAAGAGCCTGTTTCCCGTGTTATTATGTTCTTCGTTCTTTGTTGGTTGCTGGAGGAAGTCTGATTCAGATTTGATGAGCTGGATTTTGAACACTGCAGCATATCAGGAAGGGGGAGAGTTAGTGAGGTGTGTGTTTCAGGAGGCACTCACACCCCTTAGAATAACTATATCAAATTTGATAATTGGGCAGGCTCAGGAGAGTGTGTCGAATCTAAGAGGTAGAGTTGATAGAGCCTCGGCTCTTGAGCTTGACTCTGTGTAGGTGATGAACTAATCATATTGTCACTCGACAATAATCCAGAAACCTGACTAATGTTCTGCGCTCACTGTTTCGAATCCCACCAAGACAGATATAAAGAACAAAGAAGACATATATTCAGCTACATTCAAGGTTCTTGTTCAGTTTTAAAATCTCAGGGGTCTGTTTTGGGGCCCCTGCTGTTTGTAATTTTTATACATGATCTGGATGAGGGTATTGAGGGATGGATCAGTAAATTTGCAGATGATACTAAAGTTGGTGGTGTGGTAGATAGTGAAGAGGGTGTTTTAGTTTACAGAGTGACTGGACAAGTTGCAGAGCCCAACAAAAAAAAAAAAACACCAAACAAAAAAAAACCCCCACAACCCAACAAAAAAAAAAAAAAAAAACACACCACAACACAACCAACCCCACACACATGTTAGAAATATCGATGAGCACACTGATAAGTATTTTATGAAAATATATATGATATGAGGTCATAGTCCCTTACAGTTTATTTAACATTTTTCAAAATCTCAGTCAATTCAACACTTATGTTTTTGAAGATTTATTGAAAAAATCTGGAGTTAGGATTGACTGATGACCGTGAAGCCGTTATTGTAAAACCTTCCAGGTTCAGTCACGTCCTTTCGGAAATGAGACCTGCTGTTCTAATCTGGTCAGCCTATGTGTGACGCCAGAGTCACAGCAATGTTGGTGACTCTCAGTACCTTCAAAGGACAACTAGGGACAGGTAATAAATGCGAGCCACTCAGGGACCCCCATGTCCTTCGAATGATTAAACAAACAGGTTTGTGATACTTGTGCGGACATGGGCAGATGCTGGAAGGGGGTGAGCAACCAAACCATAGTATGGTGATTCAAGGAGTCATTCAAGCGGGGGGAGAAAAGGGGTAATTGTAAATGGGGATAATTCATCAGGGGAATGGACACTCTTCTGTGTGGGTAGGATTCAGAATCTCGAAGGCTGTGTTGTTTGCCTGATGCCCCGGTTCAGGACATCTCTTCTGGGCTGCTGGGGGGGATAGATTCAGCATTTGTGGTGCACATTTTTGAATTTATTGCAAATTAAATCTGAAATTGGAGTCATAATTATAAGAAATGAACGGATCCAGTGTATTTCCAGAGTTAAAGAGGGAACTATATCTCAGGACAGAGTGGAACAGCCAGAGAGAGAGAGAGAGACTGTCACATTTGGAATTGAATCATTGAAAGATCTGAACCTGGTCTGGGTCTGAAACCTGTTGATCGGTTGGATATGTTGAGAGAGGAATTTTGGTGGGCATATGAACGTGAACTGGATGAGGTGGGGTACCTTGATGATACTTTGAAGTCATGTATGTGTGTATGTGTGTGTGTGGAAATCCTGGGAGGATTTGAAACCGGGGAGATCAACCTCCCTCCCTCCCACAAACAGTCTAACCCCCATTCCTCACCAAATAAACCTGTCACAAAAACCCCAAAATATTTCCCCCAAATTCCTGCACCCTGAACAAATTCCAAATTCTCCTGATGCCCACCTGTAACTCTTATTTCCGATACCATAAGAGACCATCAGACATCAGTAGAATTAGGCCCTTCGTCCATTGAGTCTGCACTTGCATTAAATCATGGGGGCTGATATTTTCTTATCATAATTATCCTCCTTTTCCCCCAGAACCCATGATGTATTTATAAATTGATGCATCTCTCCAGGTCTGTCTCAAATATACTCGACGGCCTGCCTCCACAGCCTGCTGCGGGTAAGAAGTTCCACGGATTCTCCACTGTGTGGCTGAAGAAGTTCCTTCACTTCAGAAACAAGAAGTTTCTGTTTGAAACAATCGTCTCAATACTGTGAGGTTGTACCCTCTCTGGTTCTAGTTTTTCCGACTGGTTGAAACATCTCTCCATGTTCACTCTATCCAGGCCTCGCAGTATCCTGTAAGTTTCAAAAAGATCTCCCCACCCCCACACCACACTCCTCCGTACCCCCTCTCCCACGTCATTCTAAACAACAATGAGTACAGATGTAACGTCCCCAACTTGTTCCTTGTATGACCAGCTCATCATTCCAGGGATCATTCTTGTAACTCTCCTCCAGACTCTTTCCAAGGCCAGCACCTCCTTCCTTAGAATCAGGCCCCAAAACTGCTGTCTAATTCTCCAAATGGGGTCTGACCAGAGCCTTGTACAGTCTCAGAAGTCCATCCCTGCTCTTGTATTCCAGCCCTCTCAACATGAATGCTAGCATTCTATTTGCCTTCCTAACTGCAGATTCAAACTTCTGGTTAACCTTTAGACCATCTTCAACAAAGACTCCCAAATTCCTTTTACACCTGATTTTCTAAACTTTTCCTCATACAGGAAATAGTCTCTGCCTCCATTCTTCCTTCCAAAGTGCATAATCTCACACTTTTCCACATTGTATTCCATCCACCCCATCTTTGCCTATTCTCCTACCCTGTCCAAATCCTTCTGCAGCTCCCCTCCCAACCCCTCTTCAATACCAGCCTTCCCTCTACATATCTTTGTTACATCTGTGTTGTGAAAAGTTGTGGGCCCAGCACTGACCCTGAGGAACATCAGTAGTCACTGGCTGCCATCCTGAAAAAATCTCTTCATCCCCACTCTCTGTCTTCTGTCAGTCGGCCAACCCTCCATCCATGTCAAAATCTTACCCTTAACCCTTCTCTGGGAGGCAAGAGAGGAGATTGCAGAGCCTCTGGCTCTGATCTTCAGGTCCTCGTTGGTTACGGGTGTGGTTCCGGAGGACTGGAGGATAGCGAATGTGGTCCCATTGTTTAAGAAGGGGAAGAGAGACCTTCCAGGGAATTATAGGCCAGTGAGTCTTACTTCTGTTGTGGGCAAGGTATTGGAGAGAATTATTAGGGATAGGATTTATAGTTATTTAGAGAGAAATGAATTGATTGGGGATAGTCAGCATGGTTTCGTGAAGGGTAGGTCATGCCTTACTAACCTCATTGAGTTTTTTGAGAAAGTGACCAGAGAGGTGGATGGGGGTAAGGCGGTTGATGTAGTATATATGGACTTTAGTAAGGCGTTTGATAAGGTGGCCCATGGAAGACTTCTACAGAAAATGCAGATGTGTGGAATAGAGGGTGATTTAGCTAATTGGATTAGGAATTGGCTGGCAGATAGAAGACAGAGGGTGGTGGTTGATGGGAGATATTCATCGTGAAGTTCGGTGACAAGTGGTGTGCCTCAGGGGTCTGTTTTGGGGCCCCTGCTGTTTGTAATTTTTATAAATGATCTGGATGAGGGTATTGAGGGATGGATCAGTAAATTTGCAGATGACACTAAAGTTGGTGGAGTGGTAGATAGTGAAGAGGGGTGTTATAGTTTACAGAGTGACTTGGACAAGTTGCAGAGCTGGGCCGAGAGGTGGCAAATGGAGTTTAATGTGGAAAAGTGTGAGGTAATGCACTTTGGCAGGAACAATAAATGTGTAGAGTATAGGGCTAATGGTAGGGCTCTTAATAGTGTTGAGGAACAGAAGGATCTTGGTGTATGTGTCAATAGATCCCTGAAAGTAGGCAGTCAAGTGGATAAAGTTGTTAAGAAGGCATATGGAGTCTTAGCTTTTATTGGTAGGGGGATTGAATTTAGGAGCCGCAGCATCATGTTGCAACTGTACAAAACTCTAGTGCGGCCGCACTTGGAGTATTGTGTGCAGTTCTGGTCCCACATTATAAGAAAGATGTGGAGGCATTGGAGAGGGTACAGAGGAGGTTTACCAGGATGTTGCCTGGTATGGAGGGCAGGTCCTATGAAGAGAGGTTGAAGGATTTGAGGTTGTTTTCGTTAGAAAGGAGGCGGCTAAGAGGGGATCTTATTGAAGCATATAAGATGATTAGAGGTTTAGATAGGGTGGACAGTGATAGCCTTTTTCCTAGGATGGAGAAAGCTAGCACGAGGGGACACAGCTTTAAATTAAGGGGTATGAGTTATAGGACGGATATCAGAGGTAGGTTCTTTACTCAAAGAGTGATTAGGGAGTGGAATGCCCTGCCTGCAGCTGTTGTAGATGCGCCAAGTTTGGTGGCGTTTAAGAGGTTAATTGATAAGTATATGGAAGAGAAGGGAATGGTTTAGTTTGGAGGGGCATTGCTTTTTATTTTGGTCGGCACAACATCGAAGGCCGAAGGGCCTGTTCTGTGCTGTAATGTTCTATGTTCTATGTTCTATGTTCTATGATCTGACATAATAAGTTGGAATCATATTGCAGTGGATTAAGAATTGGCCACATGCCCTTGGGCAGGAGGTTGATTTCAATGCTGGTAGATTTGCCTGGATGCTATTATTATGTTACACTCAATGTCATTAGTGTACCCTTCAACTGGACCAACTGATGGGCAACGTGACAGCTCAGTGACTATCACTGTTTGCTGTGCAGATACACGGATTGGGTTGGTGTCCGTGGGATTTTGCACATTCTCCCCGTGATTGCATGGGTTTTCTCCGGGTGCTCTTGTTTCCTCTCACACCCCAAAGACGTACTCTTAGGCTGACTGGTGGTAACAAATTCTCCTTAAATTAGACCTCCCTCAATCTGGTTATTTTTTTATTGTGGAGTCCAATAGGTGTAGACAAAGGTCATAGGTAGAAGATGGCACTCACAGTGTTAAAATGGTGGCATGGGCTTGTTGGGCCGAAGGGCCTGTTTCCTGTGCTGTGTGTTGTTCTTTGTAATTTATGGGAATTACCAGGCAACATTAGCTCGAGGAGAGGATGGAGAAACTTTGTTTGTTCTCACTGGAGCGACAGAGGTTGAGGGGAGACCTGATAGAAGTCTATAAGTTTATGAGAGGCATGGACAGAGTGGATAGTCAGAGGCTTTTCTCCCACGGTGGAAGATTCAATTACCAGGGACATAGATTTAAACTGCAATCGACAAGGGTTAAAGGAGGTGTCGGAGGTAGACTTTTTACACAGAGGGTGATGGGTGCCTGGAACTCAATGCCGACGGAAGCAGATGCAGTAGTGACTCTCAAAGGGTATCTTGACAAGTACATGAAAAGAATGGGAATAGAGAGATATGGTCCCCGGAAGGGTAGGGGCTTTTAGGTAGGAAACATGGTCGATGCAGGCACAGAGGGTCAAAAGGCCTGATCCTGTGCTGTAATTTTCTTTACCTTTGCTCCTTGATGTTCGTACAGTTGATCTTATTTGTCTCTGTAACATGAAACACCCTATTGTTTCTAATCTGAAAATATAAATACTTCCTGATGCGTGTTTTATCTTTCCCAAAGGCCGAACTCTTAATAACCCTGGGCACAAGGTGCAGTATTTAAATCTGTCATTTTCCGGGAATGCAAATACTGGGCTGACAAAGAGTCCAGTGTGGGACAGATTGATCAGTTGGCACCCGACTGTTATCGCACAGAGAGATAAAAAAGTTTCTAGAGAGTTTTTTTTCATACAGAGGGTGGTGAGTGAACAAGCTGCCAGAGGTAGTAATAGAGGCAGGTACATTTCTTTTTTATTGTTTTAAACGCATTTAGACAGTTACATGGGTGTGGTTGCTGCAGAGGGATATGGACCAAATGTGGGCAATTGGGATTACCCTAGGGGTTTAAAAACAAAAAACAACCCAGATCAATGGGGCTGAAGGGCCTGTTTTCATGCTGTAAACCTCTGTGACTCTATGTATTTGAATAGACAGAAGCAGTGAGTTTGGAAACATGGAGTTAAATGGATAGAGAGAGCTGCGTTATCACAGCACAGAATAAGTCCCTTCGACCTATCTGATCTGTGTGGATCAAAGGCAAGCCATTTAAATTTAGTAACACCATTTCACCTATTCACCATCCACACATAATTACACCACAAACACTTGACCCTGGGTAGTGTTGGACATTTTGACTTTTTTTATTCAGCGGGAAGACAAACCAACAGATCAGAGTTCAAAACACGCAGTGCAATTTCAAAATTAATTTACTGCATTTAAAAATATATATATAATTTAAATAAGAATTTGGCATCAACAATTTTGATCAATTATTGAGCAAATAAATTATTTTACCTGTCGGTGTAACTGGTGTGTGGCACGGTGGTACAGTAGTAAGCACTGCTATCTCACAATACCAGGGATGTTAGTTTCCAAAGATTTCTAAGTTAGGTGCATTGGTCATACTAAATTCTCCTATAGTGTCCAAAGATGTGTATTTCTTGTGGATTGTCCATTTTAAATTGGGCCTAATGTCCAAAGATATATATAGGTAAGGTGGATTGGTTATGCTAAATGCATCTTTAATGTTCGAAGATGTGCAGGTTGGATGGATTGTCCATTCTAATTTGTCTCTTACTGTCCAAAGAAATGTATTTTGGATGGATTCCCAATGGTAAACATGTGTGTGGTTTTGAGGTTAGGGTGGGTGAAGGTTAGTTGTGGAGAGTCTGAGCTGGGTGGGGGTGGAGGGGGGGTGGTGAATGCTCTTACACAGAAGCAGTGAGGTCAATAGGTTGAATAGCCTTCTGTACTGTATGAACTCTAAGTTCTCCCCGTGCTTGCGTGGGTTTTCTCCAGGTGCTCCGCTTTCCTCCCACATCCCAAAGATGTGCTCTTAGGCTAATTGGTAGAACAAATTCTCCCTAAATTGTCTCAAATTTTGTTTCAATCCATAGATCTATAAACATAGACAGGGATCACGGTAGAAGTGGGAACATCGGGGTGGCGGTGCGGGCTCGTTGGGCTGAAGGGCCTGTTTCCCGTGCTGTTTTGTTCTTTGTTCTTTTAAATAAATTCAATAAGAATTTGACATCAGCAATAGTGATTATTTATCTCTTAGATTCCATTTGAACTCCTGCCTAATTAATCGATTTCCTTTTGCAAAGTATCTCTTCTTGGGACCACATTATCACTCTGATTCCAGTCCCACACCAGCGGGAATGACTGCATATTTCCTTCTGAATTCTGACAGGGAGTCACAGAGTCACAGGTTGTACAGGGTCGTACAATACAGTAAAGTCCTTTGGCCCATCGAGACTACACCAACAATAATTGCGACTAAAGTAACGCAAATCCCTTTCTCCCACACTTATCCTTCAATATTACGATGTTTCAAGCACTTACCCAAATATTTTTAAATGTTTGTAATATTTCCAGCTTCCTTTCCAGGCAATCCATTACAACTGAATCTCCTGCCCCTTATACAAAAGTTTTGCCCCTTTGTGGTTGATCCCTTCAACCCATGGAAACTGCTGCTACTATTCACCCTTTTCATAAGCCCCATCATCTTATAAGCCACAATCATGTCTTCCTCTCAGCGTTTTCTTCTCTGGAAAAAAACAATCCTACCCAGTTTTTTTTTCTTCTAACTGAAATGCTCCATCCCAGGCAACATCCTGGTGAATTCCCTCTTCACCTCCTCCAGTGCTATCTCATCCTTCTCATAGTGAGGTGGCCATACTGCTAACAGTACTCTGCTGTGGCCTATTCAGGCAGCACCAAAATTACCTCATTGCCCTTATATTCTATAACAGGAATTATAAATACAAGTGTCCTATATACATCCTTAAATATCATATTCACGCACCCTGTGCCTTCAGGGATCTGTGATAATCATTCCAAAATCCATCTGTTCTTCTGAACTTCCTAATGTTCTGCCATTCAATAAAGTCCCTCATCTTGTTACTTCTGCCAAAATGAGTCGCTTCACACTTATCAGGATTAAATACCATCTTCCAGTTTCCCGCCCATCTGACTAACCAATTCCTATCTTCCCGTACCCTGTCTTGCCACCATGCCAGTCTTGTTATAATCTGCAAGCTTGTTTCTCATTCTCGACACTTATCAGCTGTGTCATTTCTATATCTGACCAGCAATAAGGACCCAAGTGTTAACCATGAACACCATCTGAACACATCATCCAACAACTCAAACTGCCTTCTATCACCACCTATTTTCTCCAATCGCTAAGAAAAGTGCTTCCACAAACTATTCAACACACCAAGAGAAGGATGAAGATTATTACCTGAATGGGGAGAAATTGCAGAGTTCTTAGGTGCAGAGGGACCTGGGCGCCCTAGTGCAGCAATCACAAAAGACTGGTGTGCAGGTACAGCAAATAGTAAGGTAAGTTACTGTTATCATTAATTGTGCGAGAATTGTTGCAAAAGTAGGGTACGCTTGAAATGTGAAAAAAATTGTGAGATCACATTGGAGGAACTTATTTGAGGTAATTTGTAAATGTGCTGGAAGAACTTCAGACAAGGTTAGCCAAACTAATACAAGGAATGGGCTGCTTATCTTATGAGGAAATGTTGGATAGATGAACTTAGCATTCACTGGAGGTTGGAAGAGTCAGTGGCAACTCGGTCAAAACCATTAAAATCGGGTGAGGTAGGGGTGTCAGGGGACGGTATTGACAGGGTGGATGTGGAGAGGACGCTTCCTCTTGGAGCGAATATAGAATTAGGGACCACTGTTTAAAAACAGAAAGATTTGTCCCATTGAAGGCAGAGATGAAGGCAACACTGAGAGGAAGACATGATTGTGGCTTATAAGATGATGGGGCTTATGAAAAGGGTGAATAGTAGCAGCAGTTCCCATGGGTTGAAGGGATCAACCACAAAGGGGCAAAACTTTTGTATAAGGGGCAGGAGATTCAGAGAACATTTGAGAGAAAAAATACTTATATTCTCTCAGTGGGTGGGGAGGCTCAGGAAATATCTTCCTCAAAGCAGAAATTTGATTATCCTTTTTTTTAAGGCAGAGCTACATAGGTTTGTGAGATTGATCCGTGGGGAATGAAAGGTTGATATATCAGAAGAGATGAATCTCTTGTCCTTAATACTGGCTGGAGTTTAGAGGGATGCAAGGGGATCTGATTGAGGATGGTAAATCATTGAAAGGTACTGGTGAAATAAACATAGACAAAAGGATTCCCTTTGTGGGACAATCTGGAACAAAAGATCGCTGGTATGTGGTTAGGGGCATTAGATTTAAAACTGAGAGGAGGGTGAACTACTTTATTAGAGAGTGGTGAACCTGTGGAACTCGCTGCCACATAGCAGGGTGGAGTCAAAATCATTAAATGGTTTCTATGTTTCTAATAAAGAGAACAGGATAAAGGATATAGGGAACAGGCAGGGATGTGGATTTGAGACCAGGTAGAGGTCGGCTATGATCCGATTGTGTGGTGGAGCAGATGCGGAGGGCTGAGTGGGCTCCTTCTGCTCCTACTTCCTGTTCTCCTCTGTTTCATGATCTGCAGCGTCACGGGGGATGAGGCAGGAAATTGGAGGTTAAGGTTACGACCCAAATCAGCCATGATTTTCTTAAAGATGGGGTAGGCTTGAGGACCGAGTGGCATATTCCTGTTCTTAATTCTAACGATCTCAAGTCTATTGTCTGCTCCCCAAGGTCAAAAATCAACAGCTATCGTTAAATAATAATCAGCAGCAATAACGATAGAGCAATCCCTCCTCCCCCATCTTAATCTTGCCCTCCCATTCAATCTGATCTTCACTGTCTGATTGTGGAATTGACTCCATTGTCTTCCCTACACAGCTGTTGACTGTCTTTGTCAGTCAAATCCATGTTAAATCAAACCTCTATTCCTTTATTCAATGATCCAAGCCTCCCTTGTGGGCTGAGGGAAAAATACTCTTTCGGAAAGCCATTGCCAACTCGATGGGTTAAATGGTGCTAACTTCACTGTAGGGATTATGGATTATAAAGTGTCATAGAGACTTTCGTATAAAGAATATTCTTCCCTTCTCTGTTTTAAATGGCACCACCCGTTATCTGGAAATAATGTCCCCGGTTCAGGATTTCCCAACCACAGAAATCATATGAGCCGACATCCATCCATTTAAGTATTGGTTTCATTGAGATTGCCTCCCATTCTTCGAGACTCTAGGGAATACAGGGTATGATTTGTCCAATCTTTCATCATTAGACAATTCCACCAAGCCCGGAACAAATCTGGTAAACTTTCGTTGCACTCCCTCTGTGGTAATGCTACTCTTTCAGAAGGTAAGGAGCCTAGAACTCCACCCAATGCTCTACGTGTGGTCTAAACAAACTTTGAGGTAATTATAGAAATACCTCGTTCCTGTTCTCAATTCCTCTGGTGATAGAGGCTAACATTCTATTAGTATTCCCGAAAACTCGCTACACCTACATGTTAGCCTTTGCTGACTAATGGTCAAGGACACTCAAGTTCCTTTGGATATCTACACTTTCCAATTTTTTTACCATATTTTGCCATGTCGGATTCTGGGGTGGGCTGACTGAATTGGTGCTAAAAAGATGATTCCCCATGAGGTAGGCCCTGGAAATTGGGGCAACATCTTAAAATAAATGATTGTCCATTTCAGACAGTGGTGAGAGATGGACTTTGGAATAATTCCCTCCCCCAACAGAGACTAAGGGATAATTTAGCATTGACAATTCAATTAACCAAGACACCTTTGCAAATAAAGGCAATTTATCATTGCTAATCCTACATATTTTTGGATATCATGGGGAAATTTAAAATGATTAACATAACAAATATGCTTCCTTGGACATTAAGGGGCAAATTAGCATGGTCAATTCGACTAACCTGCACATCTTTGGACAATTAGGACCTATTTTGCATGGTCATTTCATATAACCCTCAGATATTTGAATTCTATGGAGCAATGTATCATGGATAGTCAATCGAACCTACACATCTTTGGGCACGAATGGATAATTTACCACGGCCAATCCACCTAATCTATACAAATGTGGACACTATGTGGCAAGTTAGCGTGGCCTATCTGCACATCATTGGAACAAAAGGGAACATCTATCATTGCCAATCCACTTCAACTGTAAATGTTTGGGTCTGTGGGAGGAAATCAGAGTAGCCAGTGAAAACCCATTCAGACACATGGTTGAGAGCACACCGACTCCACACAGTCACTCACCCACAATCAAACATGGGTTCCTGGCAATGCTAATCACTGTGCCACCATTGGCCCTGATAAGATAAACAGAGCCAACTGTTTGCTAAGGAGAAAGCAGTGTTGTTTCCTGAGATTATTCACGAACTAGTTCTTGTCTACATTTAAAAAAAACATTTGCATAGATTACATCAATGGAAAAAAAAATTGTACTCAGGATAACCAACCACACAGGAAAACAGAAGCTTTGTGTGGCTGACGACTGCTTACGGTTGGGACTAACACCACTCTGTATAGACTGTACATGAGATTGGGGAAGAGGCAAGTTAGCGAAACCCACCAATTCTTACACCGCTGCACTGCCTTTGCAGACTCAGGTAAGCAGCCAGGCATTAGTGAACCTTATATCAGAGAAACACAACTATTGTAACTTGATAGGATTCTCTCAAAAAAGCACGATTTACCCAGAAAGAAAGAGGGAGAGAGGGCGGACATAAAGAAATCTGTTTAGATGTTAGAATGCATTGGAGATTGGGCAGAACCCTTGATCAGTGCATCAAGAAGTCATGAACACTTAAGCCTGATTCGTGGTAAGTCTCAGTGAGTGGGCGAGGTTCTGGCAGATGGAGTACAATGTTGGTAAATGTGAGTTCATCCATTCGGGTCGGAATAACAGCAAAATGGATTATTATTTAAATGGTCAAAATTGCAGCATGCTGCTGTGCACAGGGACCTGGGTGTCCTTCTGCAGGAATCACAAGGAGTTGGTTTGCAAGTGCCGCAGGTAATGAAGAAGGCAAATGGAATTTTACCCATCATTGCTGGAGGGATGGAGTTTAAAAATAACAAGGTTATGTTGCAGCTGTATAAGGTGCTGATGAGACCATACCTAGAGTTACTGTGTACAGTTTTAGAACATAGAACATAGAACATTACAGCACAGAACAGGCCCTTCGGCCTTCGATGTTGCGCCGACCAATATAAAAAGCAATGCCCCTCCAAACTAAACCATTCCTTCTCTTCCATATACTTATCAACTAACCTCTTAAACGCCACCAAACTTGGCGCATCTACAACCGCTGCAGGCAGGGCATTCCACTCCCGAACCACCCTTGGGGTAAAGAACCTGCCTCTGATATCCGTCCTATAACTATCACCCCTTAATTTAAAGCTGTGTCCCCTCGTGCTAGCTTTCTCCATCCTAGGAAAAGGCTATCACTGTCCACCCTATCTAAACCTCTAATCATCTTATATGTTTCGATTAGGTCCCCTCTTAGCCGCCTCCTTTCTAACTAATACAACCTCAAATCCCTCAGCCTCTCCTCATAAGACCTGCCCTCCATACCAGGCAACATCCTGGTAAACCTCCTCTGTACCCTCTCCAATGCCTCCACATCTTTCTTATAATGCGGGAACCAGAACTGCACACAATACTCCAAGCGCGGCCGCACTAGAGTTTTGTACAGTTGCAACATGACGTTGCGGCTCCGAAATTCAATCCCTCTACCAATAAAAGCCAAGACTCCATATGCCTTCCTAACAACCTTCTCGACCTGACAGCCTACTTTCAGGGATCTATGCACATACACACCAAGATCCCTCTGTTCATCTAGACTACTAAGAATCCTACCATTTGCCCTATACTCTACACATTTATTATTTCGGCCATAGTGCATTACCTCACACTTTTCCACATTAAACTCCATTTGCCACCTCTCGGCCCAGCTCTGCAACTTGTCCAAGTCCCTCTGCAAACTATGACACCCCTCTTCACTATCTACCACTCCACCGACTTTAGTGTCATCTGCAAATTTACTAATCCATCCTTCAATACCCTCATCCAGATCATTTATAAAAATTACAAACAGCAGGGGCCCCAAAACAGACCCCTGAGGTACACCACTTGTCACCGGTCTTCTTACTTGAGAAAGGATATACTGGCACTGGAGGGGATGCAGAGGAGATTCACTAGGTTGATTCTGGAGTTGCGAGGGTTGGTTTATGAGGAGAGATTGAGTAGACTGGGGCTATATTCATTGGAATTCAGAAGAATGAGGGGAGATCTTATAGAAACATATAGAACATAGAACATAGAACATAGAACAATACAGCACAGAACAGGCCCTTCGGCCTTCGATGTTGTGCCGACCAAAAAAAAAAGCAATGCCCCTCCAAACTAAACCATTCCCTTCTCTTCCATATACTTATCAATTAACCTCTTAAACGCCACCAAACTTGGCGCATCTACAACAGCTGCAGGCAGGGCATTCCACTCCCTACTCCCTCTTTGAGTAAAGAACCTACCTCTGATATCCGTCCTATAACTCATACCCCTTAATTTAAAGCTGTGTCCCCTCGTGCTAGCTTTCTCCATCCTAGGAAAAAGGGCTATCACTGTCCACCCTATCTAAACCTCTAATCATCTTATATGCTTCAATAAGATCCCCTCTTAGCCGCCTCCTTTCTAACGAAAACAACCTCAAATCCTTCAACCTCTCTTCATAGGACCTGCCCTCCATACCAGGCAACATCCTAGTAAACCTCCTCTTTACCCTCTCCAATGCCTCCACATCTTTCTTATAATGTGGCGACCAGAACTGCACACAATACTCCCAAGTGCGGCCGCACTAGAGTTTTGTACAGTTGCAACATGATGCTGCGGCTCCTAAATTCAATCCCCCTACCAATAAAAGCTA
Organism: Sphyrna mokarran; assembly: GCA_024679065.1. NCBI lineage: Eukaryota > Metazoa > Chordata > Chondrichthyes > Carcharhiniformes > Carcharhinidae > Sphyrna > Sphyrna mokarran. The sequence goes on from JAGIQG010000452.1 coordinate 15,137, forward strand.
AGACTCCATAAGCCTTCTTAACAACTTTATCCACTTGACCGCCTACTTTCAGGGATCTATTGACACATACACCAAGATCCTTCTGTTCCTCAACACTATTAAGAGCCCTACCATTAGCCCTATACTCTACCCATTTATTGTTCCTGCCAAAATGCATTACCTCACACTTTTCCACATTAAACTCCATTTGCCACCTCTCGGCCCAGCTCTGCAACTTGTCCAAGTCACTCTGTAAACTAAAACACCCCTCTTCACTATCTACCACACCACCAACTTTAGTATCATCTTCAAATTTACTGATCCATCCCTCAATATCCTCATCCAGATCATTTATAAAAATTACAAACAGCAGGGGCCCCAAAACAGACCCCTGAGGCACACCACTCGTCACCGAACTCCACGATGAATATCTCCCATCAACCACCACCTCTGTCTTCTATCTGCCAGCCAATTCCTAATCCAATTAGCTAAATCACCCTCTATTCCACACATCTGCATTTTCTGTAGAAGTCTTCCATGGGCCACCTTATCAAAAGCCTTACTAAAGTCCATATATACTACATAAACCGCCTTACCCCCATCCACCTCTCTGGTCACTTTCTCAAAAAACTCAATGAGGTTAGTAATGCATGACCTACCCTTCACGAAACCATGCTGACTATCCCCAATCAATTCATTTCTCTCTAAATAACTATAAATCCTATCCCTAATAATTCTCTCCAATACTTTGCCCACAACAGAAGTAAGACTCACTGGCCTATAATTCCCTGAAAGGTCTCTCTTCCCCTTCTTAAACAATGGGACCACATTCGCTATCCTCCAGTCCTCCGGAACCACACCCGTAACCAACGAGGACCTGAAGATCAGAGCCAGAGGCTCTGCAATCTCCTCTCTTGCCTCCCAGAGAATCCTAGGGTAAATCCCGTCCGGCCCAGGGGACTTATCCAACTTCAAACCCAAAATATAAGATTATGAAGGGGATAAATAAGATGGAAGCATGGAACTTGTTTCCACTGGCGAGTGTTTCCACTAGGACTAGGGGACATGGCCTCAAAATAAGGGAAAACAGATTTAGGACTGAGTTGAGGAGGAACTTCTTCACACAAGGGATTGTGAATCTGTGGATTCCCTGCCCAATGAAGCAGTTGAGGCTACCTCATTGAACGTTTTTAAGGAAAGAGCAGATAATTTTTTGAACAGTAAAGGAATTAAGAGTAATGGTGAGTAGGCAGGTAAGAGGAGCATCCGACCTTCGAGTAAGCATTCTCCAAGGCGGCCTTCATGACACACGACAGCGTAGAGTCGCTGAGCAGAGACTGATAGCCAAGTTCTGCACAAATAGTGTTCTATATGAGGACAGCCTCAACTGGGATCTGGGGTTCATGTCACACTATCTGTAACCCCCATGACTTGCTTGGTTTTGCAAAACCTTAATTACTGTACTGTCTGGAGACAATACACATCTCTCTAACCTGTGCCCAGTGCTCCTTTAAAACTTGTATAGCAGGTTAGCTAAAGATTCGCATTCTAATCAGTAATCTGTAAACTGTCTGTGCTGTTATATGCTATGTCTGAGGCCAGAACTCTTCATTCACCTCATGAAGTGGGAAACCTCAAAAGCTTGTGAGTTTACCAACAAATAAATCGGTTGGACTTAAACCTGTTGTTGTCAGGCTTCTTACTGTGTTTACCCCAGTCCAATGGTGGCTTCTCCACATCCTCACATACACGAGATGTAGTGATAACAAAGTTGTCATGATGGGAGACTTTAATTTCCCAAATGTCAATTGGAATATCCCTTGGGTAAGGGGTTTGGATGGGGAGGAGTTTGTTAGGTGTGTTCAGGAATGTTTCCTGACACAATACGTGGATAAGCCTACAAGAGGAGAGGCTGTACTCGATCTGGTGTTGGGTAATAATGAACCTGGACAGGTGTCGGATCTCTCAGTGGGATAGCATTTTGGGGATAGTGATCATTACTGGATCCCCTTTACGCTAGCATTGCAGAGAGATAAGATCAGTAAATGTTAGCGCTAGTGGGTGAAACGACCACTGCGGATTCAGGATCAGGTTCAACAATGGTACAGCTTTATTTTTTTTATTACGTGACGGAGGTGCAGGCAGGACATACAACTGAACTGTCCCAAAAGCACTCTAAAGTCCCGCCGCAATGGGCTACAGTTATACCTGAACTTTGGTGTGTTGTACTATTCAAATGTTAATGTTTTATTTACAGTATTTGACTCTGACCATCCTGTTTCGATGTCTTCAAGTATTGTAACGATGTTTTTAAGTGTGTGTTAATCGTTTCTGTCTGATGGGTCATTAATGGCCTAGAATCACCAGGGTTTGAACAATGGGTGTTTGATTATTCTCAGGAAGTTTCAGGGCCCAGCGATGCTTCCTTAGTTATGCTAATCTTTACGTGTCTCCATAGAGGGTTGCTTGATTAGATCAGAGGTGCTGATTTGGTGGGATGGGGATGTGCTTTTTTTTAAAATTTAGTTCCTGTAGGTGCCATTCTGTCCTGTTCCCTTTGCGTGTTAGCCCTCGTTTGCATTTTAAAAAAAACATGTCCTTCCCTGCTAGTCTGTGTCTGTTCCTTTGTGGTTCTGAGTGCAATTTTAGTCTGCTTCTGTATTGTGTACCCAATTTCAGAAAATTTGTTGTTCAATAACACAAGCTAGGAAAATGTTTATCTGGAGTAAGGGGAAATATGAAGACATCAGGCAGGAAATTAGGTGAGTAAATTGGAAGGAGGTTTTCTAGGGGAAGTGTACCAAATGAAGGTGGCAGATTTTCAAGGAATGTTTGTCTAGAGTTCTGCACAACAACGTTCTGACGAGACAGGGAGGTTTTGGTAGATTACAGGAATCGTGGTGCATGAAGGTTGTAATGAATCTAGACACAAAGAAAAGTGTACAGAAGGTTCAGAGAACTAGGTAATGTTACGGATCTGGAGGAGTAAACGGCTAATAGGAAGGATCTTAAGAAGGAAACTAGGACAGCCAGAAGGGGTCATGAGAAGGCCTTGGCAGGTAAAATTAAGGAAAACCCTAAGGCATTCTACAAATACGTGAAGAGTAAAAGGATGAGATGCGAAAGAATGGGACCTATAAATGTGATAGTGGGAAAGTTTGTACAGAACTGGTAGAAATAGCAAAGGTGCTCAATGAATACTTCAGTATTCACAGTGGAAAAGGATCTTGGTGGTTGTAGTGCAGGCTTGCGGCGAACTGAAAAGCTTGAGTTCGTGGACATTAAGAAAGAGGATGTATTGGAAGTTATGAAATACATCAAGGTAGATAAGTCACCAGCACCGGATGAGACGTACCCCAGGTTACTGTGGGAGACGAGGGAAGAGATGGCTGAACCCCTGGCGATGATCTTTGCATCATTGATAGACACGGAAAAGGTTCCGGAGGATTGTGGATATGCTTCTTATATCAAGAAAGGGAATAGAGACAGCCCAGGAAATTACCAGCGAATCTAACCTCAGTGGTTAGTAAGTTGATGAGACAGGATTTATGAACATTGAGAGAAGTATAGCATGATCAAAAGTAGGCAGCACAGCTTTGTCAAGGGCAATCGTGCCTTACGAGCCTGGTTGAGTTTTTTTTGAAAATGTGACTAAACACATTGATGAAAGAAGAGCAGTGGATGTGGTTTATATGGACTTCAGCAAGGCGTTCGATAAGGTCCTCATGCAAGGCTTATTGACAAAGTGAGGGGGCATGGGATCCAAGGGGCTTTGACCTTGTGGATGCAGAACTGGCTTGCCTGCAGAACGCACAGCGTGGTTGTGGGTGGGTCTTTTTCTGTATGGAGGTCAGTCACCAGTGGAGTGCCCCAGGGATCAGTTCTAGGACCCTTGCTGTTTGTGATTTTTATAAATGACCTAGATGAGGAAGTGGAGGTATGGGTAAGTTGGCCGATGATACGAAGGTTGGTGATGTTGTGGATAGTCTGGAGGGATGTCAGAAGTTGCAGTGAGACATAGTTAGGATGCAAGACTGCGTAGGGAAATGGCTGATGGACTTCAACCCAGATTAATGCGTAGTGGTCAATTTTGGCAGGTCAAATGGGATGAAAGAGTATAATATTAAGGGTAAGACTCTTAGCAGTGTGGAAGATTAGAAGGATCTTGGGGACCAGGTTCATCAGACTCTCAACTTGGCTTCGTAGGTAGAGGATGTGATCAAGAATGTGTATGGTGTACTGGCCTTCATCAATCAAGGAACTGTGTTTAGGAGTTGGGAGATAAGCTGCAGCTTTATAAAATCCCGGTCAGACCCCACTTGGAGTACTGTGTTCAGTTCTGGTCGCCTCATTACAGGAAGGATGTGGAAGCTATTGAGAGGGTGCAGAGGAGATTTACAAGGATGTTATCTGGATTGGGAAGCATGCGTTATGAGGATCGATTGAGTGAGCTCGATCTTATCTCCTTAGAGAGACGAAGGATAAGAGGGGATCTGATAGAGGTCTGTAAGGTGTTGAGAGGTATAGATCAGGTGGATTCTTAGTGGCTTCTTACCAGGGCTGAAATGGTTGCCATAAGAGGACCCAGGTTTAAAGTGCTGGGGAGTAGGTACAGAGGAGATGTCAGGGGTAAGTTTTTCACACAGAGCGGGTGAGTGAATGGAATCGGCTGCCATTAGTGTTGGTGGAGGTGAACTTGCTGGGGTCTTTTAAAAAACTTCTGGATGAGTACATGGGATTTAACAGGATTGAGAGTTATAGATAGGCGTGTTAGGTAGCGATATGATCGGTACAACTTGTGGGCCGAAGACCTGTTTATGCTGTAGGTTTTCTATGATTCTATATTTTATGATTCTATATAAAATTCTGACAGGATTAGCATTAATTCAGTCACACTGTCCCAATGGTTCCAGAACCAGGTGTCAGAGTTCGTAGATAAGGGGTAACCCTTTTGGAAATGTGATGAAGAGAAACATCTTCATCCAGAGACGGGTGAATGTGTAGAATTCATTATCAGAAAAAACAGCTGAGGTCAAATAGTTATCTGATTTGATGAAGGGATTAGATATAGTTCTTGAGGTTAAAGGGATCAAGACATGGAGGGAAGGGGGGATCAGGATATTAATGTGATGATCAGCCATGACCAGCATGAACTATGGAGCAGACTGGAAGGTCCAATGAACTCCTGCTTCAAGTTTCAATGTTTCTCTGTTCAATGGAGCTCACCTCTGAAAATCCAGTCTCTCTGGAGAGGGATTGTAATGGTTCCCTCTCCCTCTTGGGATGCTAATGATGAAGCCTTTCGTTCACCCCGTTCTAAATAGATATTCTTACTGATTCACTGGCTACTTCCCTGTACAAACAGTCCCTCGATCACCCTATCATCTTCATTCTCTCTAATCCTAATTCTATGTTTTCCTTTCCAGAATATTGCAGGGGATATGAGGTTCCAGATATTCTTCCTGGGTTACCTGAGTAAGTAATTGTTATTCACGTTTCCAAACTTTTCAAAACCCGATGAAGATGTAGATTTTAAAAATCCATATTAAAAGGAAAAAATTCCCGAGTTCCACAAGGATGAGAATATTGGAGTCATTGTTGGTAATTTTGCACATGACACAAAGATTGGAGGCATAGTGAACAGTGAAGAAAGTTATATCCAATTACAATGGGATCCTGATCAATTGGGCCAGTGGGCTGACGAATGGCAAATGGAATTTAATTTAGATAAATGCAAAGTGTTGCATTTTGGTAGATTGAACCAGGGTGGACTCAGTTAACAGTAAGGCGTTGGGGAAAGTTGCAGGACAAAGAGATCTAGGGGTACATGTTCATAGCTCCTTGAAAGTGGAGTCACATGTGGACAGAGTGGTGAAGTGGGCATTCAGCATGCTTGGTTTCATCGGTCAGAACATTGAATACAGGAGTTGGAACGTCTTATTGAAGTTGTACGAGACATTCGGCAAGGCCACATCTTGAACGGTTGCAATCCCATAATGCTGCACATGGAACCACCCATGGCGCTGTTAGGGAGGGAGTTCCAGGATCCCCACCCCAGAGACAATGATGGAACAGTCGAGATGTTTATAACTCAGAATGCTAAGTGATTTGCAGATGGAACATCCTGGTGGTCCGTATTCCCAGTTCTCAGCTGTCCTTTTCCTGCTAGATAGAAGAGATCGTGGACTTGGTTGGTGTTGTCAAAAAGAAAGCAACTTGAAAATTTAAATAGATATGTTTTATCCCCTCCAATCGCTGTTTGGATCTCTGTCAGCCTTGAATAGCCCACAAAAATTCACTTGGTCTTTCTCCAGCCAGCAACGTAGTTGACAATCTCCAGTTGACACAGTAACAATGCCCTGTCTGAACTTCATGGCTAAGAATGCAATCACTGTTTAATAATAATATGACTATCTCGAGTATACACACTTAATTTCAAATGAAATGTTTCTTCACCCATTCTCAATATCTCTCACTGATTTCAGCTCATTTCAAATGTTATCATCACTAATGCAAACTCACTCCCCTAAATATCTCCCTGTCCTTTAGACTACATCTCAAAGTCACCAATTTATTGATGTTTACACGATGGCAAAAGACCCTTCAGCCCTTTTCCAGGCTGCCCTTTATTTTTAAACCCTTAAACGAATCAGAATTGCTCACATTTGGCCCATGTACTCTACATCCATCTTACCCATGTAACGGTCTGAATGATTTTTAAAAGAAAAAAATGTTTCTGCCTCTACTACTGCCCCTGGCAGTTTATTCCAGACATTCATCATCCTCTGTGTGAAATAATTGCCCCTCTGGGCACTTTTGTATCTCTTCCCTCTCACCTTAAAACTATGCCCTCTACTTTTACACTCCTATACCTTTGGGAAAAGATATTGACTATTTAGTTGACCTTTGCCCTTCAATAGTTTATGGACTTCTATAAGAATCACCCCTCAGCCTTCTATGTTCCAGGGAAAAGAAAGTCCCAATTTATCCAGCCTCTCCATAACGCAAACCATCAAGTCCCATTAGATTCCTAGTAAATCTCTTCAGCACTCTTTCTAGTTTAATAATATTCTTTCTTTAATAGGGTGACCAGAACTGTACATAGTATTCAATTGTGGTATTGCAGCAGTTCAAGATGTGGCCTTACCGATGTTTTGAGCAGCATTGTCTTGGCATATTTCTCAAGGTGGCAACGAGGGATAGGCGGCATTGTGGCATAATGTTTAGCACTGTCACTTCATAGTGCCAGGGATCCGGGTTCAATTCTGGCCTTAGAACACTGCCAATGGAGCTTGCACCTTCATTCTGCGGCTGGGTACGTTTCCAATGGGCGATCTGGTTTCCGCCCACACTGCAAAGATATGTAAATGAGATGAAGCGGCTTCGCTGAATAGCCCCTTTGAGGACAGGAATGTGTAGCATAGGTGGATTAACCATGATAAATATTCCCTTTGCCTCAAAAATGTGTAGATTCTCTCCATTGGATATGCTAAATTGCTCTATATTTTTCAAAGTTGTGCAGGTCGGGTGCATTAGCCAAGCTAAATGGTGCCCTTATTATTTAAAAATGTGTTGGTGAAGTGGATTGGCTATGTTAATATTGTCCTCTTAGTATTGAAAGACGTGTAGGTTCAGTGGATTGGCCACCATAATATTGTCCCTTCATGTCCAAAAGATTGTTTATTATGTGGATTGGCTGTTCTAAATTGCTCCTTATTGCACAAAATGTGTTGATTAGCTTGACTGACCATGTTGAATTTGCCGCAGTGTCCAAAGATGTGTATGTTAATTTGATCAGCCACAGCCAATGGGCAGGATTGCGGGGAAGACTCCACACACCCCGGAAATCCTCTCTTCCAACTTCTTCCATTAGGAAAAATGTACAAATATCTGGGAACACATACCAACCTGCTCTAAATCATTTTGTTCCCTGCTACCTGCTTCCCTGCTTTTGAGGTTGTTTTCGTTAGAAAGGAGGCGGCTAAGAGGGGATCTTATTGAAGCATATAAGATGATTAGAGGTTTAGATAGGGTGGACAGTGTTAGCCTTTTTCCTAGGATGGAGAAAGCTAGCACGAGGGGCCACAGCTTTAAATTAAGGGGTATGAGTTATAGGACGGATATCAGAGGTAGGTTCTTTACTCAAAGAGTGATTAGGGAGTGGAATGCCCTGCCTGCAGCTGTTGTAGATGCGCCAAGTTTGGTTGCGTTTAAGAGGTTAATTGATAAGTATATGGAGGAGAAGGGAATGGTTTAGTTTGGAGGGTCATTGCTTTTTATTTTGGTCGGCACAACATCGAAGGCCGAAGGGCCTGTTCTGTGCTGTAATGTTCTATGTTCTATGTTCTATGTACCATCAGACATTTGAATGGTCCCACCTTATATTAAGTTAATCTCTCTCTACACCCTAACTATCTGTAACAGAACATTCTGAATTATGACGTCCCCTTCTTTTCTATTTACACTATGAACAGTGTGCTTTGTCTGAACAGTGCATAAGAAACAATACTGCTCATTGTATCCTAATATACACATATATACATCATTAATGAAGAAAATTAAATCAAATATGTAGTAATTTATTTATTATCATTGCCATCATAACCAAGGAAGATGATTGTACTTTGCTTTAATCTGGGGAATGGACGTCAGGCTGAGGTTATTCCCGCTTGACCAGGTACAGGCCACACTTTGGAAGTGTGATTGTCCATCACAATGACACTAACCTTGAACTCTGTTTGTTTCTCAGTCACCTTCTCCTCGCCCTCCGATCCCTGTGGGAACCACACGGTGCTGGAGAATTCATGGAGAAGCACGAACTGCCGCGACACAGATTGTACAGGCCAGTGGATGTGTGATAAACAACTTGCTGAAGGGTGGTACAGATTCAAAAGGTAAAACAGACTGGACCCATCGGGGAGAGTGGTGGGTGAGGTAGAGACATCTGTCCACAGGAATCTTAGGGAGATGCAAACAATGGACAGGATGAGCCCATTCGCCCTCACCAAGACTGCTCTACCATTCAATAACAGCATTCCCAATGTGATGGTAATCTCACACCTGAACCTCACGTGTTCCTGATAACAAAATAATGGAGATGTTCCAAAAATAAGGCCATAGATAGGGTGAATAGGAAGACCTTTACCCGTTCAAAGACAGATCAATTACTGAGTGTGGAAGGGAGTGACTGCACAGATCTAAGGTAAAGAGGGGCTGGAGATTTATTCGGGGACTGAGGTGAAATAATTTCATTCAGAGGGTGGCAGGGAATCTGGACTTTTGTTTCTGAAAGGTAGAGGTGCAAACTCCCACAAAGCTACAAAGCTGGATAAGGGATTACAGGTTTTTGGTGGTTGACACAACCCAATGGTTCAAGGGGCCTCTTTTTAATGTTGTAAATGTCGGAGATTCTCTAACTCTAACCAATATTTATTGCCCATTCCTGAAGAAATTTAAGAATCATTCACGTTGATGTTGATCAGGAGCCACATGTAGATCAGACCAGATCACTGAAAGGACATCAGTAAGCAGTTGTGTTTTAGTCAGTGATGGGACCCACACCCTCTGCTGGTACAAGTCTGGACACAGATGAATGAGTGTCATCAGTTCAGGAGCTGACTCTGTGATTGCTTTTTCAGTTCTGCTGGATGGAAGATTCCGGAACAGGCTGTCTCGGGACGTCACTGCTCCGCTGATATCCCAATCTGGTTAAATGGTACTGTCAGATTGCGTAATGACCATTCCTTAACCAGTCAGTGCTTCAATTGTGACACTTCTTAACGTTTAATTAACCCCATGGCAGGTTCGCATCCCACTGTGGGACAAGGGGAAGCAACCAGGGCAGTCTGCTTCACGCAGGGAGGCTCCTGTAGCTACACACTGGACATTAAGATTAAAAACTGCAGTGATTACTTTGTTTACGAGCTGAAACCACCACCTCATTGTTACGCTGCTTATTGTACAGGTAGGCAATGATTAGAATATCATAAAGCAATGTGACTCTGTGAACTCAGTAATAACAGGATGGGTGGATGGATGGACGTACTTACAGTCAGATGGACGGATGGATGGAAGACTGATGGATGAGTTATGAGGTTGTGGGAATATGGATGGATTAATTAATGAAAGAACAGATGGACAGTTAGACAGATGGACAGACGGACAGACAGATAGAACATAGAACATAGAACATTACAGCACAGAACAGGCCCTTCGGCCTTCGATGTTGCACCGACCAATATAGAAAGCAATGCCCCTCCAAAACTAAACCATTCCCTTCTCTTCCATATACTTATCAACTAACCTCTTAAACGCCACCAAACTTGGCGCATCTACAACCGCTGCAGGCAGGGCATTCCAATCCCGAACCACCCTTTGGGTAAAGAACCTACCTCTGATATCCGTCCTATAACTATCACCCCTTAATTTAAAGCTGTGTCCCTCGTGCTAGCTTTCTCCATCCTAGGAAAAAGGCTATCACTGTCCACCATATCTAAACCTCTAATCATCTTATATGTTTCAATAAGGTCTCCTCTTAGCCGCCTTCTTTCTAACGAAAACAACCTCAAATCCCTCAGCTTCTCCTCATAAGACCTGCCCTCCATACCAGGCAACATCCTGGTAAACCTCCTCTGTACCCTCTCCAATGTCTCCACATCTTTCTTATAATGTGGGGACCAGAACTGCACACAATACTCCAAGTGCGGCCGCACTAGAGTTTTGTACAGTTGCAACATGACGTTGCGGCTCCGAAATTCAACCCCTCTACCAATAAAAGCCAAGACTCCATATGCCTTCCTAACAACCTTCTCGACATGACTGCCTACTTTCAGGGATCTATGCACATACACACCAAGATCCCTCTGTTCATCTAGACTACTAAGAATCCTACCATTTGCCCTATACTCTACACATTGATTATTTCTGCCATAGTGCATTACCTCACACTTTTCCACATTAAACTCCATTTGCCACCTCTCGGCCCAGCTCTGCAACTTGTCCAAGTCCCTCTGCAAAATATAACACCCCTCTTCACTATCTACCACTCCACCGACTTTAGTGTCATCTGCAAATTTACTAATCCATCCTTCAATAAGATGGATGGATTGGTGGATGGAGACAGAGTAGTTTGATGTTGTGATGAGTGGAGAATGATGTAGTGGCTGAGGTGATTAAGACAAGGGGAGTGAAGGAAATGTGATAGAGTGACTGAGGAAAGAGGGTTGTAGAGGTTGAGATGTTTGGGCTGAAGTGACAGAGATTAGTGGATTGTACATAGAACATAGAACATAGAACATTACAGCACAGAACAGGCCCTTCGGCCTTCGATGTTGTGCCGACCAAAATAAAAAGCAATGCCCCTCCAACTAAACCATTCCCTTCTCTTCCATATACTTATCAATTAACCTCTTAAACGCCACCAAACTTGGCGCATCTACAACAGCTGCAGGCAGGGCATTCCACTCCTAATCACTCTTTGAGTAAAGAACCTACCTCTGATATCCGTCCTATAACTCATACCCCTTAATTTAAATCTGTGTCCCCTCGTGCTAGCTTTCTCCATCCTAGGAAAAAGGCTATCACTGTCCACCCTATCTAAACCTCTAATCATCTTATATGCTTCAATAAGATCCCCTCTTAGCCGCCTCCTTTCTAACGAAACAACCTCAAATCCTTCAACCTCTCTTCATAGGACCTGCCCTCCATACCAGGCAACATCCTCGTAAACCTCCTCTGTACCCTCTCCAATGCCTCCACATCTTTCTTATAATGTGGCGACCAGAACTGCACACAATACTCCAAGTGCGGCCGCACTAGAGTTTTGTACAGTTGCAACATGATGCTGCGGCTCCTAAATTCAATCCCCCTACCCATAAAAGCTAAGCCTCCATATGCCTTCTTAACAACTTTATCCACTTGACTGCCTACTTTCAGGGATCTATTGACACATACACCAAGATCACATAGAACATGAAAGAATAAAACAGTACATCCCAGTACAGACCCGTCAGCCCTCGATGATGTGCCAACCTTTTTCCAAATCCAAGAACAAGCTGTCCAACTCCCTATCATTCTGGTGTGCTCCATGTGCCTATCCAATAATCGCTTGAAAGATCCTAAAATGTCCAACTGCACTATCACAGCAGACAGTGCATTCCATACCCCAACCACTCTCTGAGTGAAGAACCTACCTCGGACAACCCTCCAATATCTCCCACCATCAATCTTACAGTGATGCCACCCAGTAACAGTTATATCGACTCAAGGATAGTTTACTATCAAATAAATCGGTTGCAGACTTCTTACTTGCTGGCTCAGGGGCAGAGATGCAAGTCAGTATGGACACATTTCCATGGCTTGTGACAACTTTTGGACTCACCATCCACATTAAAAAGTTTTGCACCAGCCTGCTCCACATGCACCGTGCACAGAACCCATAATCACAATCAAATGGCAGTGACTACAGGCAGTGGATCAGTTCACTTATCTTGGCATCACCCTCTCCCAAGCAGTGACTATTGAATCAGAAGTTAACTGCAGAATAGCAAAGGCAAGTTCTGCTTTCGTAAGATTGTGCTCCACTGTGTGGGAACATTGAGGACTCAGCCCAGCAACAAAACTGAAGGTCTACAATGCTGTGGTAGTCACTACCGTCCTGTATGTCTGTGAAGGAGATGTGGACAAGTTGAGAGAAATATCCATACCAAGGGAGGAAGTGTTAGAGCTTCGAAGTAGCGTTGAAACTGATAAATCTCTGGGGCCTGATGGCATTTATCCCAGGCTGCTTGGAACAAAGAACGAAGAGCAACACAGCACGGGAAACTGGCCCTTCGGCCCAACGAATCACCTCCTTAGGGAGGTGAAATTGCTGGACATCTGACGCAAATCTCTGTCTCTTCTTTGGACATAGGTGAGGTCCCAGAGGACTGGAGAACAGCTAAAATTGTACCGTTGTTTAAAAATGGTAGTAGGGATAACCCTGGAAATTGTAGGTCAGTGAGTTTGATGTCAGTGGTAGGAAGCTGTTGGAGGGGATTCTTAGAGATAGGATGTACAGGCACTTAAAGTGTTGCGATCTGATTAGGGATACTCAGCATGGATTTGTGAAGGGGAGGTTGTGCCTTACGAATCTGATAGATTTTTTTTGAGGAGTGATGAAAACGGTCGACAAAGTGCGAGCCGTTGATATCGTCTGAATGGATTTCAGTAAGGTGTTTGACAAAGTCCCTCATGGGAGGTTAGTTGAGAAGGTCAAGGCTAATGGGATACAAGGACAGGTAGCTAGATGGATAAGTAACTGGCTTGATAATAGGAGACAGAGAGTAATAGTGGAAGGGTGTTTTTCTAGCTGGAGGTCGGTCACTAGTGGTGTGCCGCAGGGTTCGGTACTGGCACCTCTTATTTTTGTAATATATATAAATGGTTGGAAGAGGGAGTAAGTGGAGTGATCAGCAAGTTTGCAGATGATACAAAGATGGCTAGACTTGCGGACAGCGAGGAGCATTATCAGGCGATGCAGCAGGACATTGATAGGCTGGTAGCTTGGGCAGATAGATGGCAAATGGAATTCAATCCTGATAAATGCAAGGTGATGCATTTCAGGAGAAAGAATGTAGGGAGGAGGTATATGATAAAGGGTAAATCTATTAAGAGTGTAGAAACACAGATAGAACTGGGAGTGAACGTGCACAAGTTTCTAAAGGTGGCAGAGCAGGTGGAGAAGGTTGTGAAGAAAGCATATGGTATGCTATAGGAAGGGGTATAATGTATAAAAGCTGGCCTTTAATGTTGCAGTTGTATAGAACATTGGTTAGACCTCAGTTGGAATACTGCATCCAGTTCTGGTCACCTTACTACAGGAAGGACGTGGAGAGTCTGGAGAGAATGCAGAGGAGGTTTTCCAGAATACTGCCTGGTGTGGTAGGTCTGAGTTACGAGGAGAGGTTAGACAAATAGGGGCTGTTTTCCTTAGAAAGACATAGACTTAGAGAGATCTAATAGAGGCGTACAAGATTGTGAGGGATATAGATAGATCATTTTTATAAATGATCTGGATGAGGGTATTGAGGGATGGATCAGTAAATTTGCAGATGACACTAAAGTCGGTGGAGTGGTAGATAGTGAAGTGGGGTGTTATAGTTTACAGAGTGACTTGGACAAGTTGCAGAGCTGGGCCGAGAGGTGGCAAATGGAGTTTAATGTGGAAAAGTGTGAGGTAAGTGTGTTTTGTTCCATTGGAGCAGCACGGAGAGGCAGCGATTTGGGAGAGCGAGAAGTTCGATTGTTAAGTAGTTTTTTAACTTTTCTCTTTGTTTAAAACAGCGAGCAGGAGTAGTTTTTGCCGTTTTTTATTTAAACTAACTTGTAACCGGAAGTCGTCACTAGGAGGCTGCCGGTAGTTGTAGATTTTCTCTCTGACTCTATAAATTTTTGGTCCAGAAGAGTGTAACCCGATACTATACCAAGTAGCGTACCCACCCCCCCCCTCCTAAACCTATAATAAAAGTGGTGGGAAGTTTTTTTTTTCTCTCCTGGAAATTAAGTAACAGGGATGAAAGTGCAAGGTAGTACGTTGCACGTCCTGCAGTATGTACGAGGTGAG
>JAGIQG010000453.1:0-2500 GCA_024679065.1 Sphyrna mokarran
ATCCTGGGATTGGACGTAGCTCGGCACAACATTGAGGGCCGAAGGGCCTGTACTGTGCTGTAACGTTCTATGTTCTATGAGAGAGAGAGCGAGAGAGAGAGAGAAGATGCACACAGACAGAGAGGGAGAGAGACAGAGTGTGTGAGAGTGTGTGTGTATCAGTGTGTGTGCGTGTCAGAGTGTGTGTGTGCGTGTCGGAATGTGTGCGTGTCAGAGTGTGTGCGAGAGAGAGAGTGTGTGCGAGAGAGAGAGTGTGTGAGAGAGTGTGTGCGAGAGAGTGTGTGCGAGAGAGAGAGAGACAGTGTGAGCGAGAGAGAGAGTGTGCGAGAGAGAGAGTGTGTGCGAGAGAGAGTGTGTGTGCGAGAGAGAGAGTGTGTGAGAGAGTGTGTGCGAGAGAGTGTGTGCGAGAGAGAGAGAGACAGTGTGAGCGAGAGAGAGTGTGTGCGAGAGAGAGAGTGTGTGCGAGAGAGAGTGTGTGTGAGAGAGTGTGTGCGAGAGAGTGTGTGCGAGAGAGAGTGTGTGTGAGAGAGTGTGTGCGAGAGAGTGTGTGCGAGAGAGAGAGAGAGAGACAGTGTGAACGAGAGAGAGTGTGTGCGAGAGAGAGAGTGTGTGCGAGAGAGAGTGTGTGCGAGAGTGAGAGTGTGTGCGAGAGAGAGTGTGTGTGCGAGAGAGAGTGTGTGCGAGAGAGTGTGTGAGAGAGAGAGAGAGAGAGACAGTGTGAACGAGAGAGAGTGTGTGCGAGAGAGAGAGTGTGTGCGAGAGAGAGTGTGTGCGAGAGTGAGAGTGTGTGCGAGAGAGAGTGTGTGTGCGAGAGAGAGTGTGTGCGTGTGAGAGCGTGTGAGTGTGTGTGAGAGAATTAATGTGAGAGAGTGAGTGTGAGAGAGTGTGTGACAGAAAGAATGAGTGAGAGAGAGAGCGTGTGAGTGTGTGTGAGAGAGAGTGAGTGTGAGAGAGTGTGAGAGTATTCAAAAGGAAAGATTGGGGGAATTACTACATTGAAGGTGTGAGGCCTCATCATCCTCTGTCTGCTTTGGGTTTGTAATCTTTACATTTTTAAAGACTGAAACTTCTTGCCCTTGTTGAGAATATCAGTGCGGTTTGAGAAAAGCAAACACTGATCCCACACTAAACACCCCCCAACACAGGACTGAGCAGAGAGTGTGAAATGGAACTGCTGTCAGAGTGGATGATTTTTATAGATGGATAAGAAACACTCCTCCATTTTCAAACCTTTCTCCTGTTTCTGTAGCGTTTTGGGCTCCCCTGTGTCCCTGTCTCTCCATCTCTGGGGCAACTTGGAACACTAAGGGGCAACTTAGAAATACAGAGAGACACATAGAGACACACAGATACAGAGATACACAGATATAGAGAGACACAGGTACAGTGTCAAGGTACAGAGTGACAAGATACAGAGACACAGGGACAGAGAGACACAGGGACAGATATACAGAGAGACACAGGTATAGAGACAAGATTCAGAGACACACAGGTACAGAGACACACAAGTATAGAGAGAGAGAGAGACACACACACATACACACAGAGAGAGTTAGATATATATATATATATAGATAGATTTTATAGAGAGAGAGAGACAGAGATACAGATAAAGAGACAGAGATACAGATAAAGAGACAGAGATGCAGAGAGACGGAGAGAGAGACAAACACACAGACAGATAGAGAGATAGAGAAACACAGATAGAGGGAGACACACACACACAGATAGAGAGAGGGACACAGAGAGAGAGAGAGGGAGAGATAAAGAGAGAGAGAGAGAAATGGAGAGACAGAGACAGATGGAGAGACACACACATAAAGAGAGAGAGATAGAGATAGATAGACAGACAGAGAAACGCAGGGAGAGAGACATAGAGAGAAACTGGGAGTGAGAGAGACAGAGAGAGGGACACACATACAGATAGAGAGTGAGACATACAGATACGGAGAGAAAGAGAGAGAGAGAGGGAGAGAAAAACTCAGAGAGAGACACAGATGGATAGGAAGTGAGAGGGAGACACACACACACAGATACAGAGAGACAGAAAGAGGCACACACCGTTAGAGAGAGAGACACACATACAGAGAGAGATACAGATAAACAGAACAAGAAACACAATAGAGAGAGACAGAGATATAGATACAGATAGAGAAAAACAGAGAGATACACACATAGATACAGAGTGAGACATACAGATACAGAGAGAGAGACACACACAGATACAGGGAGAGAGATACAGATAGAGAGAGAGACACACACAGATACAGGGAGAGAGATACAGATAGAGAGAGAGACACACACAGATACAGGGAGAGAGATACAGATAGAGAGAGAAAAACACAATAGAGAGAGAAAGAGACAGATACAGGGACAGAGATACTGATGGAGAGAGAGAAAGATACACACATGGAGAGAGAGAGAGAGAGAGAGATGCAGAGAGGGAGACACACACACATAGGGAGAGAGAGATACAGAAAGAGAGAATCAGACACAAAGA
>JAGIQG010000453.1:7500-20000 GCA_024679065.1 Sphyrna mokarran
TGATTTTTATAGATGGATAAGAAACACTCCTCCATTTTCAAACCTTTCTCCTGTTTCTGTAGCGTTTTGGGCTCCCCTGTGTCCCTGTCTCTCCATCTCTGGGACAACTTGGAACACTAAGGGGCAACTTAGAGATACAGAGAGACACATAGAGACACACAGGTACAGAGATACAGAGACACACAGGTACAGAGATACACAGATACAGAGAGAAACAGGTACAGAGACACAGATACAGAGACACAGATACAGAGACACACAGGTACAGAGAGATACACGTACAGAGAGAGAGAGACATACACAGAGAGCAAGAGGGAGACACACATACATGTAACAGATAAACAGAGACACACAGGTACAGAAAGAGAGAGAGAGAGAGAAACACAGATAGAGGAAGGGAGACACACACAGATAGAGAGAGGGACACAGAGAGAGAGGGAGAGACACAGAAAGAGAGAGAGAGAAATGGAGAGACATAGACAGAGACAGATGGAGAGACACACACACAAAGAGAGAGAGAGATAGGGAGATAGACAGACAGAGAGAAATGCAGAGAGAGAGACAGAGAGAGAAACTGGGAGTGAGAGAGACAGAGAGAGGGACACATGTACAGATACAGAGTGAGACATTCAGATACAGAGAGAGTGAGAGAGAGGGAGAGCAAAACTCAGAGAGAGACACAGATGGATAGGAAGAGACAGGGAGAGACACACTCACACACACACACACACATACAGCAAGACAGACACAGATACAGAAATAGACACAGACTGTTAGAGAGAGAGGCACACAGATAGAGAGAGACACACACAGAGACAGAGAGATAGAGACACAGAGAGTGAGAGATACACACAGTCACACAGAGAGAGAGAGAGACACAGTTACAGAGAGAGATACAGATAAACAGAACAAGAAACACCATAGAGAGAGACAGAGATATAGATACAGATAGAGAAAAACAGAGAGAGATACACACATAGATACAGAGTGAGACATACCGATACAGAGAGAGAGACACACACAGATACAGGGAGAGAGATACAGATAGAGAGAGAGACACACACAGATACAGGGAGAGAGATACAGATAGAGAGAGAGAGACACACAGATACAGGGAGAGAGATACAGATAGAGAGAGAGACACACACAGATACAGGGAGAGAGATACAGATAGAGAGAGAGACACACACAGATACAGGGAGAGAGATACAGATAGAGAGAGAAAAACACAATAGAGAGAGAAAGAGACAGATACAGGGATAAATAAAGAGACAGAGATACAGACAGAGAGAGAGAGAGATAGAGAAAGAGAGACAGACAGAAATACAGATAAAGACGGATACAGAGAGAGAGAGAGAGAGAGAGACCGATATATAGAGAGAGTGTTTGATAAGTCTCCCGATGGTAAGATACTGTAGAAAATACGGATAAATGGGATTGAGGGGGATTTAGCGGTTTGGATCAGGAATTGGCTCGCTGATAGAAGACAGAGGGTGGTGATTGATGGATAATATTCAACCTGGAGTTCAGTTACTAGTGGCGTACCGCAGGGATCTGTTTTGGGGGCCACTGCTGTTGGTCATCTTTATAAATGACCTTGATCCTGGGATTGGACGTAGCTCGGCACAACATTGAGGGCCGAAGGGCCTGTACTGTGCTGTAACGTTCTATGTTCTATGAGAGAGAGAGAGAGAGAGAGAGAGAAGACGCACACAGACAGAGAAGGAGAGTGTGTGTGTGAGAGTGTGTGTGTGAGAGACAGAGCGTGTGTGAGAGACAGAGTGTGTGTGAGAGAGAGTGTGTGTGAGAGACAGTGTGTGTGAGAGACAGTGTGTGTGAGAGAGAGTGTGTGAGAGACAGAGTGTGTGTGAGAGAGAGTGTGTGTGAGAGACAGAGTGTGTGTGAGAGACAGTGTGTGTGTGAGAGACAGTGTGTGTGTGAGAGAGAGTGTGTGTGAGAGACAGAGCGTGTGTGAGAGAGAGTGTGTGTGAGAGACAGTGTGTGTGAGAGACAGTGTGTGTGAGAGAGAGTGTGTGAGAGACAGAGTGTGCGTGAGAGAGAGTGTGTGTGAGAGACAGAGTGTGTGTGAGAGACAGTGTGTGTGTGAGAGACAGCATGTGTGTGAGACAGACGGTGTATGTGAGAGATAGTGTGTGTGAGAGAATGTGTGTGTGTGAGAGAGCGTGTGAGAGAGAGAGCGTGTGTGAGAGAGAGCGTGTGTGAGAGAGAGAGAATATGTGAGACAGAGAGAGAGTGTGTGTGACAGAGACAGAGTGTGAGAGAGAGAGCGAGTGTGTGAGTGAGGGAATATGAGAGACAGTGAGCGAGAAAGACTGTGCGCGTGAGAAAGACTGTACACGCGAGAGAGAGTGTGTGCGAGAGAGAGTGTGTGCGAGAGAGGGTGTGCGCGACAGTGGGTGTGCGCGAGAGAGGGTGTGCGCGAGAGTGTGTGTGAGAGAGCGTGTGTGTGAGAGTGAGTGTGTGAGATAAGAGTGTGTGTGAGAGAGTGTGTGTGTGAGTGTGTGAGAGAGAGAGAGAGTGTGGGAGAGTGCGTGTGAGAGAGAGAGTGTGTGTGAAATAGAGAGATAACGTGTGTGAGAGAGAATGTGTGTGTGTGAAAGTGTGTGCGTGAGAGAGAGAGTATGTGACAGAGAGAGTGTGCGAGAGACAGTGTGTGCGAGAGACAGTGTGTGCGAGAGAGAGCATGTGCGTTTACAAGAGAGAGCATGAGTGAGAGGGAGAGCGTGTGGGAGAGTGTATTTGTGAGACTGTGTGAGAGACAGAGTGTGTGAGAGAGTGTGCGTGTGTGAGAGAGAGTGCGTGTGTGAGAGAGTGTGTATGAAAGAGAGTGTGTGTGACAGAGTGTGTGAGAGAGAGAGTGTGTGAGAGAGAGTGTGTGACAGAGAGAGTGTGTGTGAGAGAGAGTGTGTGTGAGAGAGAGTAGTGTGTGAGAGACAGAGTGTGTGAGAGACAGCGTGTGGGTGAGAGAGAGTGTGTGTGAGAGAGAGAGTGTGTGTGAGAGAGAGTGTGTGTGAGAGACAGCGTGTGTGTGAGAGACAGCGTGTGTGTGAGACAGACGGTGTATGAGAGAGAGTGTGTATGTGAGAGATAGTGTGTATGTGAGAGATAGTGTGTGTGAGAGAATGTGCGTGTGTGAGAGAGCGTGTGTGAGAGAGAGCGTGTGTGAGAGAGAGAGAATATGTGAGACAGAGAGAGAGTGTGTGAGACAGAGACAGAGTGTGAGAGAGAGAGAGAGTGAGTGTGTGAGTGAGGGAATATGAGAGACAGTGAGCGAGGAAGACTGTGCGCGTGAGAGAGTGTGTGTGTGAGAGAGTGTGTGCGAGAGAGAGTGTGTGCGAGAGAGAGTGTGTGCGAGAGAGAGTGTGCGCGAGAGAGGGTGTGCGCGAGAGTGTGTGTGAGAGAGCATGTGTGTGAGAGAGAGTTTGTGTGAGATAAGAGTGTGTGTGACAGATTGTGTGTGTGTGAGAGAGAGAGTGTGGGAGAGTGCGTGTGAGAGAGGGAGTGTGTGTGAAATAGAGAGAGAACATGTGTGAGAGAATGTGTGTGTGTGAAAGTGTGTGTGTGAGAGACAGAGTGTGTGGGAGAGAGATTGTGTGTGAGAGAGAGAGGGAATGTGATAGACAATGTGTGAGAGAGAGAGTATGTGACAGAGAGAGTGTGCGAGAGACAGTGTGTGCGAGAGAGAGCATGTGCGTTTATGAGAGAGAGCATGAGTGAGAGGGAGAGCGTATGGGAGAGTGTATTTGTGAGACTGTGTGAGAGACAGTGTGTGTGAGAGAGAGTGCATGTGTAAGAGAGAGTGCGTGTGTGATAGAGAGTGTGTGTGAGAGAGAGTGTGTGTGACAGAGAGAGTGTGTGACAAAGAGAGTGTGTGACAGAGAGAGTGTGTGACAGAGAGAGTGTGTGACAGAGAGAGTGTGTGAGAGAGTGTGTGTGTGAGAGCCAGTGTGTGTGAGAGCCAGTGTGTGTGAGAGACAGTGTGTGTGAGAGACAGTGTTGTGAGAGAGTGTGTGTGAGAGCCAGTGTGTGTGAGAGCCAGTGTGTGTGAGAGACAGTGTGTGTGAGAGACAGTATGTGTGAGAGACAGTGTGAGGGAGAGAGAGAGAATATGTGAGACAGAGAGAGTGTGTGAGACAGAGACAGTGTGAGAGTGAGAGAGTGGGTATGTGTGAGAGAGAGAGTGAGTGTGTGTGAGAGAGGGAACATGAGAGACAGTGAGCGTGAGAGAGTGTGCGCGAGAGAGAGTGTGCGTGAGAGAGAGTGTGCGCGAGAGAGTGTGTGCGCAAGAGTGTGCGCGAGAGAGAGTGTGCGCGAGAGAGAGTGTGCGCGAGAGAGAGTGTGCGCGAGAGAGAGTGTGCGCAAGAGTGTGAGACAGCGTGTATGTGAGAGAGAGTGTGTGTGTGTGGGACAGAGAGTGTGTGTGTGAGAGACAAAGTGTGTTTGAGAGAGAGCATGAGTGAGAGGGATAGTGTGTGTGGGAGAGTGTGTTTGTGATACAGAGTGCGTGTGAGAGAAAGTCTTCCCATCGAAGATCCCGGTATAGTAACGGGATGTGTTTTTGCCTGCATTTAGTAATTAGTGACTTCATATCTCACAGGGAGAGAAATAAAACCTTTTTTTGCCCCAATTGATAGGGGACAGATCAGTGGACAAAACTGGTGTGAGAAAGGGGTCCAAAATCCTTTGGAAATGGAGACTTTGTTCAACTCCCATTCTTCCCCTGTCTTCAACAGGCTGGAGGGGGGACAGGAGGTGTGAGCAGAGAGAGAGGTGGTGGGGGGGGATAGACAGACAGACAGACAGACACACACACACAGGCACAATCTCCAATCCACTCACTCACACCACCCCATTCCCCCTCCACTCGCTGGGTTGTGGGGACCGGCTGCATGGATTTTCGGGGCTGGTGTGGGGGTGGGGGGGTGTTTGAAATGGACCAACACGACCGACAAGGGGGGAGAAGACATAAAGTTTGAAACTAAAGACGGGGTTACAGAATCCATTCCCACCCTGCATTAACATATCAAGAGTCAGTCTGACATTGCCACAAACTCCCCTGGGGTGAGGGGGGCGGCGGAATTAGCATCTCATTAGAGAGACAGACATTGCAAACACGTCAGAGACTCAGGGTGGGGGGTTTGTATCCGGCTCACTCCAGGATAAAAGTGACTCTGAGAGCTTTCAGTCCCCACACCAATAATCCCCCTTCACTGAACACGTTCCCACTCTGTCACAGTGTGTGTGTGTGTGTGTGTGTGTGTCAATCTGCTTTTTAACCTGTGCTTTGCTTGTGTGGATATGATGCTGAACGGATTTGAATGGAAATGCTGGACTCCTCAATGTGATAGTTTGTGTTTTTTATTCTGAAAATGGCCAAATGTGTTTTTTTTTGCTCTCTATTTTTAACCAATTTTTATCTCTTTTTCTCCTGAGGAATTGTGAAAACTGGGGACGTGCCGAGGATCCGAAGGACGGGAACGTTTGTGACCGGGACGAGGGAGAGGAGCTTCTTCCAGAGGGAGGGCTGACTGAGGCCTGTTCCCCAACTTCACCCCGGGGTGGGGGGTGAGTTGTGTCTGTTTATGACCCTGATCCAGATTTAATGTTTAATATCAGAGGGAGGGGGATCTGAATGAGAGTGGAATAGAGAGACGGAGAGAAACACACACTGTCCCAATCTTTTTTATCCTCTGCTTTACAACTGACTTGTTGTATTTGGATCTTACTGAGAGATAGTGTAACTGAGAGTCACAAACACATTAACCCTTTGCTGGGTGGCAAAGAGTAAATTAAATATCTCTGATTTGAAACTGTCTCAAGGTTTATTTTAAATCTAAGGTAACAGGGATGGGAGACAGAGCGCTGTTCCTAATTGTTAAATAAAATTCACAGAGGTCTTTACAATTCAGTTTTCAAAATTTCAGACTTTCATTTTGTCCTCTCTAAAGCCTTTCCCCCATTCTGTCTATTTCCTATCTGCTTTCTCTCCATTTCCTCCCTCAAGAATTAATCTTTAGATATTATTAAGAAGTTGTGTAACTGAGAAGGGGGAATCCTGGGCTCTTGTGCTGTTTAAACATGTTCTTGTATTTTAATATATTTCTCTCTCTTTTCCCCAAGAATTAATATCTAGTTAGACAATCTATCAGGGAAATCTGAGAAGGGGGAATCCTGGGTTCTTGTGCTATATAATTTAAACATTTTCTTATATTTTAATATATTTCTCTCTCTTTTCCCCAAGAATTAATATCTAGTTAGACAATCTCTCAGGGAAATCTGAGAAGGGGGAATCCTGGGTTCTTGTGCTATATAATTTAAACATTTTCTTATATTTTAATATATTTCTCTCTCTTTTCCTCAAGAATTAATATTTAGATTTTACTGAGAGATAGTGTAACTGAGAAAGGGGAATCCTGGGCTCTTGTGCTGTTTAATTTAAACATGTTCTTGTATTTTAATTCATTATTTTCTCTTCTCCCCAGGGATTTGAATTTTGAAGCTTGCAATGGGACTGGGAATCCTTGGACAAGGGTCTTTTCTCCAGAGGAGGATGGATGGACGGATTCCTGTTCTATAGGCCGCACGTGAGTTGTTGTCTCTTTATTATCCCGATCCAGGTTTAATTTTAATCTCACTTCCTCGGATGAACCAGTTCTGGTTAGATTGTGGGGTGTGGGGGGGTGCTGGAGTTTAAAACCCTGGGGTTAAAATATCCCGGCTTTGTAATTAGTCACAAACACATTAACCCTTTGCTGGGTGGCAAAGTGTAAATTAAATATCTCTGATTTGAAACTGTCTCAAGGTTTATTTTAAATCTAAAATAACAGGAGCTGGGAGACAGAGCGCTGTTCCTAACTGTTAAATAAAATTCACAGAGGTCTTTACAATTCAGTTTTCAGATCTTCAGGATTCCTTTCTATCCTCTCCACAGCTTTTCCCCCGTTATGTCTATTTCTCTCTACTTACTCTCTCTCTCTTTCTCTCCATTTTCCTCTCCTTTTTATTCTCTCTCTCTCTCCCTCTTTCTCCCAGGAATTAATATTTAGCTGAACAATCTCTCAGTAAGATCTGTGAAGGGGGAATCCTGGCTTTTGGTGCTGTTTAATTTAAACATTTTCTGGTATTTAAATTAATTTTATTCTCTCTCCCTTCCCAAGGAATTAAGAATTATATAAACATAGAATCACAGAAAAACTACAGCACAAACAGGCCCTTCAGCCCACAAGTTGCACAGATTATTATCTCTACCTACCAGGCTTACCTATAACTCTCAATCCTGTTAAATCCCATGTACTCATCCAGAAGTCTGTTAAAAGACCCCTAATATTAAGAGTTAATATTTAGCTGAACAATCTCTCAGTAAGATCTGAGAAGGAGGAATCCTGGGTTCTTGTGCTGTTTAATTTAAACATTTTCTTTAAACATTTGCTGTGGGATCTTCCTGTGCACACACGGGGCCTGTGGCGTTTGCCCCGCACTGCAACAGCGATCACACTTTTTATTTTTAAACACGATCCGGCTCAGGGACCGCTAAAAGCAGGTTCAAGGAAAAGCTCGAAAGGGGGTTGGGTAAATTCAAGCTCTTTAATCGCCGAGGCATTTTAGGCGATGGAGCATGTGCTGGGGAACGGGAGGAGTATAGATTGGGATTTGATGGGCCAGCATTGAGCTGGTGGGCCGAAGGGCCTGTTTCTGTGCTGTGTGACTCCAGATTCTTTTCTCTCTCTCTGTTTTCCCAGGAATTTCTATTTGGATTGGGGGCGGGGGGTATAGAAATTCCGTGTCTATGTCTCTCCAGTGTTCTTACAAATCCCTGCACCCCCTCCCCTCTCTCTCTCCCCACACATTCCCATCTATATTTCATCTCTCAATAAAATGTGAAAGAAAACCCCAGTGTGAATTGTTGTCAATTTAATTCAGGGAGAGAAGGAGGGAGGTGTGGATCCCATTTCTCTCCTGCACTCTTCACCCCACTACATTTAGTTAACTCTCACCAGGTAGTGTGTGTGTGTGTGTGTGGGGGGGGGATCTTGATGTGTAAATAGGTTGGTTGGGGGAGGTGTCTGGCCCCCTATTTCCTCGCAGGGTGAGGGAACTTTAAACAGGAAAGATTGAGGAGGAAGGAGGAGGGTTGGGGAAGGAGGCAGAGAGTGAGAGATAGAGAACCAGTTCTGGTTAGATTGTGGGGTGTGGGGGGGCTGGAGTTTAAAATCCTGGGGGTAAAAAAAATTGCCAGATTTGCAAACACATTAAGCCTTTGGTGGGTGACAAAGGGTAAATTATTGATGAAACTGTCTGTAAGTTTGTTTTTAATCTAAAATAACAGGGGTAGGAGACAGAGTGCTGTTCCTCATTGTTAAATAAAATTCAGTTTTCCAATCTTCAGATTTTCATTCCATCCTCTCCACAGCTTTTCCCCCATTCTGTCGATTTCTCTCTGCTTTTCTCTCCACTCCCTTCCTCTATCTGCCTCTCTTTTTTATTCTCTCTCCCTCTTTTTCCCAGGAATTAATATTTAGTGGGACAATTTCTCAG
This sequence comes from Sphyrna mokarran, assembly GCA_024679065.1. Classification (NCBI taxonomy): domain Eukaryota; kingdom Metazoa; phylum Chordata; class Chondrichthyes; order Carcharhiniformes; family Carcharhinidae; genus Sphyrna; species Sphyrna mokarran. Next base: position 16,057 of record JAGIQG010000453.1, read on the forward strand.
TAAAATCTGGAAAGCAGCAATCCTGGGACTTTGTGCTGTGTAATTTTCATTCTGGGTGTCCCGGGGAGGGTTTGATTTCACTGTCTCAGTCCCTCTCTCTGCCTCTCTCTGTATAGACAGTTCCCAAAGTAAAAAACACTCAACACAGCTGACTGCACCTTGGGATCTTGCTGTGCACCACTGGGATTTTATTTTAAAAAAGATGGGTTTGCTCAGTTTGAAAACTTTCAGGGGACTGTGGGGAAGTTTCCAGAATTTGTACAACACACACACAGAGTGGGGGAGTTTGTGGGGGTGTGTAGGGGGGGTGCGGGTGGGCAGTGAGATATTCTGATCTTGCCAACAAGGGCCAGAGGTCCGAGTGTTTAAACATGTGAAACTGTTCAAACAGAGGCAGGCAGAAAGCCCTGAGGTTTCAGAGCTCCCTGTAAATGCAAAGGGAACTCCCATTGCCCCAAACAGCAGCAAGATGTGAACTGGAAACCCCTGACCTTTCCACAACCCCCAACATCTTCACAAACACTCCCTGGAGTTTCTTCCAACTTTATATCAAAGTTGAAAGTTTTAAAATGTATTTATTGCTGTCACAAGGCTCATAATTAATAAGTTACACTGCAAATAAGTTACAGAGAGAGAGAGAGATAAAGAGACAGAGAGATACTTAAAGTTTTAAAGTCTATTAGTGTCACAAATAAGGCTCACATTAACACTGCAATGTATTTACTGAGAGAGAGAGAGGGACACACACACACAGAGACATAGATAAAAAGACAGAGAGAGAGAGAGAGATTGGGGAAACTTACCAAAGCAGTTTGTGTGTGTGTGAGTGTCTGCAGCTTCTGTGTCTTTGAGCTTGCCGGGGTACCAGGGAGAGAATGTCACTGTCTTCACCTCTCTCTCTGTCTCTCTGTATAAAACAAATCACCAAATTACAGCACACTCAATAAATTGTATATGGCCACATTACTATCAAATCTCTCTCTTTATCTCTGTCTCTCCCTGTTCTGCCTCTCTCTGTCTCTGTTTCTCTCTCTGTCTCTTCTGTAGCAGAAACAGATGGAGACGGAGACAGAAACAGGGAAGCAGCTGTAAGTGTGGGTTAGATACAGGGGGAGAGACAGAGGCTGTTAGAGGGAGGGGGGCTTCAGTGAGGGACAGGGTCTGCAGCTGAATTTTGAGGGTCCCTGGGTGGAGCGGATTTCACTGTCTCAGCATCTCTCTGCCTCACTCTCTCTGTATAAATATTTTCCAAATTTAAAAAAAACACTCAACACCGCTGCCTGCACCTTTGGGATCTTGCTGTGCACCGCCAGGATTTTGTTTAAAAAACGATTTGGCTTCATTTAAGAGGGGGTTCCAGCCTTTCTACTGATTTGGGATGATGCCGACACACACACACAGGGTAGTGAGTGGGGAAGGGGGCTCACAGCAGGCAAGAGGGTGGGGGTTGTGTGTAAGGGGACAGTTTCCCATCTGATTTAAGTTCACATTGCTGCTGCTGACCGCAAAGCGGGTTCCAGGAAAAAGCTTGAAAGGGGGTTGGGTAAATTCAAGCAGTTTAATCGCCGAGCCATCGTAGGCTACGGAGCAAGTGCTGGGGAACGGGAGGAGTATAGACTGGGATTTGATGGGCCAGCATTGAGCTGGTGGGCCGAAGGGCCTGTTTCTGTGCTGTGTGACTCCAGATTCTTTTCTCTCTCTGTTTTCCCAGGAATTTCTATTTGGATTGGGGGCAGGGGGTATAGAAATTCCCTGTCTCTGTCTCTCCAGTCTACCAATCCCTGCACCCCCTCCCCTCTCTCTCTCCCCACACATTCCCATCTATATTTCATCTCTCAATAAAATGTAAATGAAAACCACAGTGTGAATTGTTGTCAATTTAATTTAGGGAGAGGGAGGTGTGGATCCCATTCCCCACACTCTCTCCTGCAATCCTCATCCACAAGATTTATTTAATCCAGGCCTCACCAGGTTGTGTGTGTGTGTGTGTGCGCGCAAGTGGGATCTTGCTGTGTACACAGGTGAGTCTGGCTCCCTATTCCTCGCACTGGGACCCTGAGCGGGACTTTAAACAGGAAAGATTGAGGGGAAGGGGAAGGGTTGGGCAGGGGAGGAGGCAGAGAGAGAGATAGAGAAATGGAAGGAGAGCTAAACAGAGAGAGAGGATGGGGAAGGTGTCTTTCTCAGGAGGGGCAGGGGGAAAGAGACAGAGAGTCTGGGGGGGTGTCTCCTCCTTGTGGGACTGCCAGTGGGATCTTGCTGTGCAGAATTAACTTCATTTCAACTTGAGTCATTCATTCATTGACTAATGGGGGGGGGATGGTGGTGGTGTGATTGTGGAATTATAAATATTGTTACTACGCTGGGGTGAGGTTTCCCTCTGTGTGATTTTGGAACCCCCAAAAGGATAAAACCCCCCTTTAAATAAGTGTGTGTGAGATATTAAGAAGCTACTGGTTTTAGACATAGAATCCCTAGAGTGCAGAAGGAGGCCATTCAGCCCATCCAGTCTGTACTGATCACAATCCCACCCAGGCCTTATTCCCGTAATCCTGCACTTGTAACCTGCTGATCCCCCGACACTGGGGTCAATTTAACACGGCCCAGTCCACCGAAGCCGCACATCTTTGGGTTGTGGGGGGAATTGGTAAATAAAAGCAGGATCTGACATTCTCTCTCTATCAGGAACAACTAACAGCTCTTTAATTTAGACTGGTTGGGGGGGGTGGTTACAACCTTATTAAAATAATGAACAAACTGGAAAAACTCCCCAACAGAATGTTGTTCCAATGACAAGACTCACTCAGGAATAATGAAATAAATCATTACTGAATAGAGTCACCCTCAATTATTATAATACCAGGCGTCTGTGGGAAGTGTGAACTTTCTTCCGCTGCTGTTGTATACAGTTTCACAATATTAGACAGGGAGAGGGAGAGAGAGGGAGACAAACAGGGAGAAAAAGAGAAAAGACAGATAGGGAGAGAAATACAGGGAGTTAGAGAAAGACAGGGAGACAGAGAAAGATGGTAGGGGGGGGGGGGAAGAGATAGAAACAAGGAGAAAGAAAGACAGACAGGGAGGGAAAGACAGGGAGACAGAAAGAGACAAAGACAGAGAAAGAGAGAGGGGGAGTGAGGAGTAAACAGGACAAGAGCACAAAAGTGAGGTTTGTGGGGAGTTGCAGTGAGGGGCTGGGAAGAGACACAGGATCTGGGGGGGGGGTGTGGGGGGAATCTGTCGTGTGGAGTCAGTGCCCAGCTCCCAGTCTCTGGAGAAAATCCTCAGTCACACCGTTCTGGGATTCCTGATTCACAGAAATAAATCCCTGCTGGGAGGGTGATTTTAAAAAGTCTGTCCCAGAGGGACGGACACAGCTTGTTCCCGGGTTAAAGAGGGGAGTTTAACTCTTTCTGGGGACTGAGGTTGGGGGTTGGGGGGTGGATCCAGATTGTAATCCTTTCCCCCCCCCCCGACCCCGGATCTGAGATGAACCAGTTCTGGTTAGATTGTGGGGTGTGAGGGGCCGGGGGGGGGCCTGCAGTTTAAAACCCTGGGGTTAAAATATCCCGGCTTTGTAATTAGTTACAAACAGGTTAACCCTTTGGTGGGTGGCAAAGAGTAACTGAAATATCCGTAAATGAAACTGTGTGTGTGATGGAGAGCTTGTTTTAAAACCATGGCTCCAATTCAAAGCCTGCTGGGATTCTGGCTGCTGCTTTGGACACAAATGTTATAAAGTTGTTTTTAGCCGTTTAAAATCCCAGGCACAAAGTCACAGGCTTTCTAAAGACACAATGCTGGATGAGTTAGTTTGGGTATTTTTTTTAGCAACTTTTCAGTATTTATATTTGTAAAACACCACACTTTGATCTTTATATACGCAACTTCATGATATTAGATAGCAAGACAGAGAGAGAGGAAGAGAGAGCGAGAGAGGCAGG
>JAGIQG010000453.1:25000-29639 GCA_024679065.1 Sphyrna mokarran
TTAAAGGAACTCGCAGCTCTGCAGAGACCAGCTCTGACAGTGGATTGTACAACTTGTTCACCATCGGCTACAGGTTTGCTCCCTTTGCTGATTCTTGCAAAGTTCCCCTCCCCTTAAGTTGCTTGAACTGAAACAATTTCTTGCAAAGTTATTTGTTGCCTCATTTACAAATCCCACTTCTGATTTACAATGGAATCTGCCTGTTGTTGTCTGTCCGGGTATCTGAATGTGTGTGTGTGTGTACCCTGTGCTTAATGACTCACCAGACACCAGAGCTGCCAAAACAAGCCTTTAGATTCTCTTTTTAAACACATTCGAAGCACATTAGAAGGGGGAGTGCAGGGAAAGAATGAGAGTGAAGTTTCTGTCTGATAAGTGCTGTAAATGTGTCTTTAACCAGCAGCTCTGCAGAGAGAGACAGATGCAGGGTTTTAAACTCGAAATATTACAACACACAGGCTCACGGTTGCACATTGAAACAAAATATACATGAAGGCATAAACATATACAGATACAAAGCGGAGATGTGCACATAAATAAACTCAAAATACACACAAAAGGGTCAGGCTATTGACAGAACTACAATTCAAGGTATTTTTTTAAAAGCCATATTCTCCAACAATTAGTTCAATAACAAAATAACTCAACAAATACACTGAACAATATTCTTACTGAGAAACTGATTGATGTGAATAATGTGACAAGCATTTCCAACACAAATAAACAGACAAGATGGGAACTCGCATTCGAGTTCTTAAATAACAACATTCAGAGTTTACAAAGAAACAGATCAGCAAATCCCCCTCCAAATAAAATCATAACATCTTCAGTAATAAAATGGTCACGAAATGAACTGATGCTGAAGAAAACTAGTTCATATTTTCCAATATCGACTGGACAAGGAATGTAGGAAGGGACACGGATGAAAAGAGTTCCAGAGATCAGTTACTGAGTGTCAGGAACTCAATGGTAGATAGATATGAAAATTCAATTCGAGAATGAATTAACAGCCTAGGAAGGAGAAATGAGAATAGATAAAGCAACATTTCGATATGCTGGAGAAATGAACCAATCTAATTATATTTCCTTGGCTCTGACACCCAGAGATTTTACAGTCCACATCTGGATTGACCACAATGAGGACACACACAGCAACATCTGGACAGCCCCATTCATGGTCCTGTTCTTCCTGAGCATGTTCTCCAGCACTGCAGTCACTCTGGTGAAGGTGAGATGGTTCAGTTCGCTCACATTTCAAACTGGGAGAATGGATTGGAAAAACCTCTCTATGTTCCAATGATTACAAACTCTAATGTCCCACATCAGAAATATCTGCTTCATTATTGGATCTCTCTTTTACAAATCAAATGATGGGTCGAACTTCGGGGATTTCCTCCAGCTGGTTATTAACAGATTTGTCTAACACAAATCCAATGTCTGCTCTCGGCCAACTATCAGCAAAATGTTCTTAGTTTATCATTTCCACAGCTGTGAGGGAGAGAAGCGTGTTCTGTATTTCAGTTTTCAATGTGGAGTTTTTGTTGCTGGAATGTAACCTGTCATTAACAGTTGGTGCAGTTTAAATTTCATGTATAAATCAATGAGTTTTCACCTTCTTTATTCACAATTGTTCAGAATCCGATCTGCTTCTCTCCTGTTGAATCTGTCTTGTCTTTGTTACAGTGCTGTGTATATTGGATAGTTCACAGCAGGTATGTTTTATCCTCAATGTGAAACTACATTCAGTTTTGTCACTTTCAAAAAAAATAGTTTCTGCTCAATGTTCTCTGAATTTTTAAAATAAATCTTGAATGAAAATAAACTAGTTCTGATTCTGCTGAGCTGCTTTTTGTAAAGCCCATTTATGTAGCCCGGTTTACTAGTGTCGTTGGGAAGTTACTCTATTAACTCTATTAATGTGAAACTTGATACAACTCGATCCAATACTTCTTCAAAAGTATTGTGATTCATTGTTTTTGACACAGTCTCCTCCTGTTCCCCAGACAGGGGATTTTACCCCCAGACTGTCTGAACTCAAAGAAAACTAGTTGTAACTCTGCTGAACTCCTCTCTGTAAAGCCCATTGCTGTATTTCCCCCTGTGACACAGTCTCCTCCTGTTCCCCAGACAGGGGATTTTACCCCCAGACTGTCTGAACTCAAAGAAAACTAGTTGTAACTCTGCTGAACTCCTCTCTGTAAAGCCCATTGCTGTATTTCCCCCTGTGACACAGTCTCCTCCTGTTCCCCAGACAGGGGATTTTACCCCCAGACTGTCTGAACTCAAAGAGCCTTCAGTGATGGACTCACTGCACCATCCAGCGGCCGCTCCCTGTAATGACAGCTGCCTTTTTTATCATCAACTCCAGAGACAGAATGAATGAACAGAGCAGAGAAATATTTCTTCTTCTACAGTCAACGATTGATGATACTGAGTGACTCTGTCAGGTGTTAAGGTGGCATTTCTTTTGATTCTCATTCTGTAAATCCTCACCTCCTGTAAACGGGTTTGAAAAAGTCATTACTGTCAGTACAGGATAGAAATTCAGATTTTTACACCACACACCCAACATCATCACCAAAATCAACTATTTCCATCTCAGTTACATCCCCAAAATCTGCCTCAGCCTCAGTCAAAGAATCTCTACAGTGCAGAAGGAGGCCATTTGGCCCTTAAAGCCCACACCAATCCCACCTAGGCCCTATCCCCATTGCCCCATGTATTTACCCTGCTAAACCCTGACATTAAGGGGCAACTTAGCATAGCCAATCAATTCACATATGTTGGGAGTTTGGGAGGAAACTGGAGCACCCAGAGGGAACCCACACAGACACAGGGAGAAAGTGAAGACTCACATAATGAGTCTTACAGATAGGTGGATAAGATCGTAAAGAGTGCTTTTGGGACATTGGCCTTTATAAATCGGAGTATCGAGTATAAAAGTTGGAGTGTTATGGTCAGGTTATATAAGGCATGGATGATGGCAAATTCAGAGTATTGTGTATAGTTTTGGTCACACGCACTCACACACACACTCTCTCTTTGTCTCTCTCTTTCACATTCTCCTTCTTTCTCTCTTTCACACACTCTCTCTGTTACACACACATTCTCACACACACTCTCTCACACTCTCTCTCTTTCTCACACACATTATCTCTCCCACACACACACTCTCACACACACACTCTCTCTCTTTCACATTCTCCCTCTTTCTCTCTTTCACACACTCTCTCTGTTACACACACATTCTCACACACACTCTCTCTCTTTCTCACACACATTATCTCTCCCACACACACACTCTCACACACACACTCTCTCTCTTTCACATTCTCCCTCTTTCTCTCTTTCACACACTCTCTCTGTTACACACACATTCTCACACACACTCTCTCACACCTCTCTCTTTCTCACACACATTATCTCTCACACACACTCTCTCTTTCACATTCTCCCTCTTTCTCTCTTTCACACACTCTCTCTATTACACACACATTCTCACACACACTCTCTCTTTCTCACACACATTATCTCTCACACACACTCTCTCTTTCACATTCTCCCTCTTTCTCTCTTTCACACACTCTCTCTGTTACACACACACATTCTCACACGCTCTCTCTTTCTCATACACATTATCTCACACACACACACACTTTCCCACACATACTCTCTCTCTCTCTCTCACGCGCACTCCTTTTCTCTTCTCTCTCAGACACACACACACACATTCTCCCTGCTTGGACCACTTGTCAGTCTGCGTTTAACACCGCGTATCCTGTATGATCTACATATTTCCATGACCCATCCACAGACAGAGTCTGCTCCAGTGCCTCCAAGGGCACATCCTTGATTCTACATTCCTCTGCTTCCACATCTACATTCCCACATGTATGTGGTTCCCTTTCACCGAACATTCCTTCGGCGGGATTCTCTCAATCTCTTGTACAATGGTGATGCTGAAGGGGTGGGGGGGGGGGGAAGAAGTACTGCCTCTCACTTTGTCCTTTTCACATTTGAGACAGACTACAATTTTCCTATATTTAACATTTCCACCAAGGTATGTTGGTGGAACATATGTTACACTGGAACAGCCCTGCACTGAGAGAGAGAGAGAGAGAGAGGGGGGCCAGGTACAATTTCTTCACCCAGGGCTTCATCGGCTACAGGTTTGCACCCTTTGCTGACTATTGCAAAGTTCCCTTTCTCTTAAATTGCCTGAACTGAAGTGATATGTCTCAAAATTCTGCATTGACAAATTGGGGGAAATGTTGAAGGGGGAAAATTCAGTGAGTGCAGCAGGTTTCTGCTGTGAACTGAACACAGCACTGCTGGGTTTCTATGGGCTGCTCACACTCAGGATTAGAAATTACAATCAACTCAACACAATATCATCCCTACAGGGCACAAGGCCGCCCCTACTGGCCGGGAGGGGGAAACACCGGACCCCTGGCGGCCGGGAGGGGGAAACACAGGACCCTGGTGGCCGGGAGGGGAAGATGCGGCCCCTGGTGGCCGGGAGGGGGAACATGCGGCCCCTGGTGGCCGGGAGAGGGAACATGCGGCCCCTGGTGGCCGGGAGGGGAAGAGCGGCCCCTGGTGGCCGGGAGGGGAACATGCGGCCCCTGGTGGCCGGGAG
>JAGIQG010000454.1:0-15000 GCA_024679065.1 Sphyrna mokarran
GTAGTTGTTGTTGGGTTTGTTGGTGTTGTTTTGCTGTGGTAGTTGTTGTTGGGTTTGTTGGTGTTGTTTTGCTGTGGTAGTTGTTGTTGGATTTGTTGGTGTTGTTTTGCTGTGGTAGTTGTTGTTGGGTTTGTTGGTGTTGTTTTGCTGTGGTAGTTGTTGTTGGATTTGTTGGTGTTGTTTTGCTGTGGTAGTTGTTGTTGGATTTGTTGGTGTTGTTTTGCTGTGGTAGTTGTTGTTGGATTTGTTGGTGTTGTTTTGCTGTGGTAGTTGTTGTTGGGTTTGTTGGTGTTGTTTTGCTGTGGTAGTTGTTGTTGGATTTGTTGGTGTTGTTTTGCTGTGGTAGTTGTTGTTGGATTTGTTGGTGTTGTTTTGCTGTGGTAGTTGTTGTTGGGTTTGTTGGTGTTGTTTTGCTGTGGTAGTTGTTGTTGGATTTGTTGGTGTTGTTTTGCTGTGGTAGTTGTTGTTGGATTTGTTGGTGTTGTTTTGCTGTGGTAGTTGTTGTTGGGTTTGTTGGTGTTGTTTTGCTGTGGTAGTTGTTGTTGGGTTTGTTGGTGTTGTTTTGCTGTGGTAGTTGTTGTTGGGTTTGTTGGTGTTGTTTTGCTGTGGTAGTTGTTGTTGGATTTGTTGGTGTTGTTTTGCTGTGGTAGTTGTTGTTGGGTTTGTTGGTGTTGTTTTGCTGTGGTAGTTGTTGTTGGGTTTGTTGGTGTTGTTTTGCTGTGGTAGTTGTTGTTGGGTTTGTTGGTGTTGTTTTGCTGTGGTAGTTGTTGTTGGATTTGTTGGTGTTGTTTTGCTGTGGTAGTTGTTGGGTTTGTTGGTGTTGTTTTGCTGTGGTAGTTGTTGTTGGATTTGTTGGTGTTGTTTTGCTGTGGTAGTTGTTGTTGGATTTGTTGGTGTTGTTTTGCTGTGGTAGTTGTTGTTGGATTTGTTGGTGTTGTTTTGCTGTGGTAGTTGTTGGGTTTGTTGGTGTTGTTTTGCTGTGGTAGTTGTTGTTGGGTTTGTTGGTGTTGTTTTGCTGTGGTAGTTGTTGTTGGGTTTGTTGGTGTTGTTTTGCTGTGGTAGTTGTTGTTGGATTTGTTGGTGTTGTTTTGCTGTGGTAGTTGTTGTTGGGTTTGTTGGTGTTGTTTTGCTGTGGTAGTTGTTGTTGGATTTGTTGGTGTTGTTTTGCTGTGGTAGTTGTTGTTGGATTTGTTGGTGTTGTTTTGCTGTGGTAGTTGTTGTTGGATTGTTGGTGTTGTTTTGCTGTGGTAGTTGTTGTTGGATTTGTTGGTGTTGTTTTGCTGTGGTAGTTGTTGTTGGATTTGTTGGTGTTGTTTTGCTGTGGTAGTTGTTGTTGGATTTGTTGGTGTTGTTTTGCTGTGGTAGTTGTTGTTGGATTTGTTGGTGTTGTTTTGCTGTGGTAGTTGTTGTTGGATTTGTTGGTGTTGTTTTGCTGTGGTAGTTGTTGTTGGGTTTGTTGGTGTTGTTTTGCTGTGGTAGTTGTTGTTGGATTTGTTGGTGTTGTTTTGCTGTGGTAGTTGTTGTTGGGTTTGTTGGTGTTGTTTTGCTGTGGTAGTTGTTGTTGGGTTTGTTGGTGTTGTTTTGCTGTGGTAGTTGTTGTTGGATTTGTTGGTGTTGTTTTGCTGTGGTAGTTGTTGTTGGATTTGTTGGTGTTGTTTTGCTGTGGTAGTTGTTGTTGGATTTGTTGGTGTTGTTTTGCTGTGGTAGTTGTTGTTGGATTTGTTGGTGTTGTTTTGCTGTGGTAGTTGTTGTTGGGTTTGTTGGTGTTGTTTTGCTGTGGTAGTTGTTGTTGGATTGTTGGTGTTGTTTTGCTGTGGTAGTTGTTGTTGGGTTTGTTGGTGTTGTTTTGCTGTGGTAGTTGTTGTTGGGTTTGTTGGTGTTGTTTTGCTGTGGTAGTTGTTGTTGGATTTGTTGGTGTTGTTTTGCTGTGGTAGTTGTTGTTGGATTTGTTGGTGTTGTTTTGCTGTGGTAGTTGTTGTTGGATTTGTTGGTGTTGTTTTGCTGTGGTAGTTGTTGTTGGATTTGTTGGTGTTGTTTTGCTGTGGTAGTTGTTGTTGGGTTTGTTGGTGTTGTTTTGCTGTGGTAGTTGTTGTTGGATTTGTTGGTGTTGTTTTGCTGTGGTAGTTGTTGTTGGGTTTGTTGGTGTTGTTTTGCTGTGGTAGTTGTTGTTGGGTTTGTTGGTGTTGTTTTGCTGTGGTAGTTGTTGTTGGGTTTGTTGGTGTTGTTTTGCTGTGGTAGTTGTTGTTGGGTTTGTTGGTGTTGTTTTGCTGTGGTAGTTGTTGTTGGGTTTGTTGGTGTTGTTTTGCTGTGGTAGTTGTTGTTGGATTTGTTGGTGTTGTTTTGCTGTGGTAGTTGTTGTTGGGTTTGTTGGTGTTGTTTTGCTGTGGTAGTTGTTGTTGGATTTGTTGGTGTTGTTTTGCTGTGGTAGTTGTTGTTGGGTTTGTTGGTGTTGTTTTGCTGTGGTAGTTGTTGTTGGGTTTGTTGGTGTTGTTTTGCTGTGGTAGTTGTTGTTGGATTTGTTGGTGTTGTTTTGCTGTGGTAGTTGTTGTTGGGTTTGTTGGTGTTGTTTTGCTGTGGTAGTTGTTGTTGGGTTTGTTGGTGTTGTTTTGCTGTGGTAGTTGTTGTTGGATTTGTTGGTGTTGTTTTGCTGTGGTAGTTGTTGTTGGATTTGTTGGTGTTGTTTTGCTGTGGTAGTTGTTGTTGGATTTGTTGGTGTTGTTTTGCTGTGGTAGTTGTTGTTGGATTTGTTGGTGTTGTTTTGCTGTGGTAGTTGTTGTTGGATTTGTTGGTGTTGTTTTGCTGTGGTAGTTGTTGTTGGATTTGTTGGTGTTGTTTTGCTGTGGTAGTTGTTGTTGGGTTTGTTGGTGTTGTTTTGCTGTGGTAGTTGTTGTTGGGTTTGTTGGTGTTGTTTTGCTGTGGTAGTTGTTGTTGGGTTTGTTGGTGTTGTTTTGCTGTGGTAGTTGTTGTTGGGTTTGTTGGTGTTGTTTTGCTGTGGTAGTTGTTGTTGGGTTTGTTGGTGTTGTTTTGCTGTGGTAGTTGTTGTTGGATTTGTTGGTGTTGTTTTGCTGTGGTAGTTGTTGTTGGGTTTGTTGGTGTTGTTTTGCTGTGGTAGTTGTTGTTGGATTTGTTGGTGTTGTTTTGCTGTGGTAGTTGTTGTTGGGTTTGTTGGTGTTGTTTTGCTGTGGTAGTTGTTGTTGGATTTGTTGGTGTTGTTTTGCTGTGGTAGTTGTTGTTGGATTTGTTGGTGTTGTTTTGCTGTGGTAGTTGTTGTTGGATTTGTTGGTGTTGTTTTGCTGTGGTAGTTGTTGTTGGATTTGTTGGTGTTGTTTTGCTGTGGTAGTTGTTGTTGGATTTGTTGGTGTTTTTTTTTGCCCAGTCCTGTTGATCTGCACTTGGACCATATCCCTCCACACCCCTCTCTCATCCACCCGTCCAAGTTTTATTTTAACAGTGACCCCACATTTACCACTTTATCCGGCAGCTCATTCCACATTCCCACCAATCTCTGCATGAACTTTTCTCCTTTCACCTTTAACCCTTGCCCTCTGGGTTTTTTTCTCCTCTGGTCTCAGTGGAAAAAGCCTGTTTACATTCACTCTATCGACACCCATCAAAATCTTATCCACCTCTATCAAATCTCCCCTCATTCTTCTACACTCCAGGGAATAAAATCCTAACCTATTCAATCTCTCTCTGTAACTCAGCTTCTCAAGTCCCAGCAACATCCTTGTGAACCTTCTCTGCACTCCTTCAACCTTATTTACATCCTTCCTGTAACTAGGTGACCAAAACTGTACACAATGGTTTAAATTCAGCCTCACCGATGCCTTATATAACCTTACCATAACACTCCAACTTTTATACTCGATACTCTGATTTATAAAGGCCAATGTACCAAAAGCATCTTCACGACCCTACCCACCTGTGAAGTCACTCTTAGGGAATTCTGTCCCTGTATTCCCAAATCCCTCTGTTCAACCGCACTCTTCACAGTCCTACCATTTACCCTGCATTTTTTAGTCTGGTTTGTCCTTCCAAAGTGCAATACCTCACACTTGTCTGCGTTAAATTCCATTTGCCATTTGGCAGCCCATGGTCAGGGATGGTGAGAAGTGAGGGGTCAGGGTCGGTGGGGGATGACGGTTCGGGAATGGTGGAGGGTCAGGGATGGTGAGGAGTGAGGGGTCGGAGTCGGTGAGGGATGACCGTTCTGGGATGGTGAAGGGTCAGGGATGGTGAGGGGTGAGGGGTCGGAGTCGGTGAGGGATGACGGTTCTGGGATGGTGGAGGGTCAGGGATGGTGAGGAGTGAGGGGTCGGAGTCGGTGAGGGATGACGGTTCTGGGATGGTGAAGGGTTAGGGATGGTGAGGAGTGAGGGGTCGGGGTCGGTGAGGGATGACGGTTCTGGGATGGTGAAGGGTCAGGGATGGTGAGGAGTGAGGGGTCGGGGTCGGTGAGGGATGACGGTTCTGGGATGGTGAAGGGTCAGGGATGGTGAGGGTGAGGGGTGGGTCGGAGGGATGACCGTTCTGGGATGGTGAAGGGTCAGGGATGGTGAGGGGTGTGGGGTCAGGGATGGTGAGGGGTCAGGATGGTGAGGCGTCAGGGATGTGAGGGGTCAGGGAGGTGAGGGGTCAGGGATGGTGAGGGGTCAGGGATGGTGAGAAGTGAGGGGTCAGGGTCGGTGGGGGATGACGGTTCGGGAATGGTGGAGGGTCAGGGATGGTGAGGAGTGAGGGGTCGGAGTCGGTGAGGGATGACCGTTCTGGGATGGTGAAGGGTCAGGGATGGTGAGGGGTCGGAGTCGGTGAGGGATGACGGTTCTGGGATGGTGGAGGGTCAGGGATGGTGAGGAGTGAGGGGTCGGAGTCGGTGAGGGATGACGGTTCTGGGATGGTGAAGGGTCAGGGATGGTGAGGAGTGAGGGGTCGGGGTCGGTGAGGGATGACCGTTCTGGGATGGTGAAGGGTCAGGGATGGTGAGGGGTGTGGGGTCAGGGATGGTGAGGGGTCAGGGATGGTGAGGGGTCAGGGATGGTGAGGCGTCAGGGATGGTGAGGGATAGTGAGGGGTGAAGGGCCAGCGAAAGAGAGGCTGAGGGGTCAGGAATGGTGAGGGGTGAGGGTTTGATGAGGTGTCAGACATGGTGCAGGGTAAGGGGTCAGGGTTAGTGAGGGATGGAAGCAGTGAGAGGTCAGAGATAGTGAGGAGTGAGAGGTTAGGAATGGTGAGGGGGTGAAGGGTCAGGTTTGGTCAGGGGTCAGAGATGGAGAGGGTGAGGGGTCAGCAGTGGTGGTCTAGGATGGTGAGGGATGAGGTGTCAGGGATGATGAGGGGTCAGAGTTGGTGAGAGGTCAGGGGTCAGTGATGGTAATGAGTGGTGGGTCAGGAATGGTGAGGGGTGAGGGGGTCAGGCATGGGGAGAGTGAGGGGACAGGGTTGTTGAGGGGTCAGGGATAGTGAGGGTGAGGGGTCAGAGATGTTGAGGGGTCAGGGATGGTGAGGGTGAAGGGTCAGAGATGTTGAGGGGTCAGGGATAGTGAGGGTGAAGGGTCAGAGATGTTGAGGGGTCAGGGATAGTGAGGGTGAAGGGTCAGAGATGTTGAGGGGTCAGGGATAGTGAGGGTGAAGGGTCAGGGATGTTGAGGGGTCAGGGATAGTGAGGGTGAGGGGTCAGGGATGTTGAGGATTGAGGATTCAGGGATTGTGAGGCTTCAGAGATACTGATGGCTAACAGGTCAGGGATAGTGAGGGGTCAAGATTTGTGAGGGGTGAGGGGTCAGGGATAGTGATGGTGAGGTGTCTGGGATGGAGAGAGGTGAGGGGTCAGGGATGGAGAGAGGTGAGGGGTCAGAGTTGGTCAGAGGTGAGGGTTCAGGGATGGTAAGCGTGAGGGGTCAGGGATGGTGAGAGGTAAGGGGTTAGGTATAGTGAGGGGTGAGTGGTGAGAGGTGAGGGATGGTGAGGGGTGAGGGGTCAGAGATGGTGAGGGGTGAGGGGTGAGGTATCAGGGATGGAGAGGGGTCAGGGTCAGGAATGGTGAGGGGTGAGGAGTTCAAGGATGGTGAGAGGTCAAGGATGATGAGGGGTCAGGGGTCAGAGATGGTGAGGGGTAAGGATGGTGAGGGGTGAGGGGTCAGGAATGGTGAGGGGTAAGGGGTGAGGGGTAAGGGGTCAGAGATGGTGAGGGGTCAGGGACAGGGAAGGTGAGGGGTGAGGGGTGAGAAGTCAGAGATGGTGAGGGGTGAGGGGTGAGGTATCAGGGATGGTGAGGGGTCAGGGTCAGGGATGGTGAGGGGTGAGGAGTTCAAGGATGGTGAGAGGTCAAGGATGATGAGGGGTCAGGAGTCAGGGATGGTGAGGGGTGAGGAGTCAGGGTTGGTGAAGTATGGTGATGGAGAGAGATGAGCGTTCAGACATGGTGAGGGATGAAGGGTCAGAAATGATGAGGGGTCAGTGATGGTGAGGGGTGAGGGCTCAGGGATGGTGAGGGCTCAGGGATGGTGAGGGCTCAGGGATGGTGAGGGCTCAGAGATGGTGAGGGGTGAGGGCTCAGGGATGGTGAGGAGGGCTCAGGATGGTGGGGTGAGGGCTCAGGGATGGTGAGGCTCAGAGATGGTGAGGGGTGAGGGCTCAGGGATGGTGAGGGGTGGGGATGGTGAGGGTGAGGGGTCAGGGATGGTGAGGGGTGACGGGGTGAGGGTGAGGGATGGAGGGGCTCAGGGGTGAGGGTGAGGATGGTGAGGTGAGGGTCAGGGATGTGAGGGTGACGGATGGTGAGGGGTGAGGGCTCAGGGATGGTGAGGGGTGAAGGGTCTGGGATGGTGAGGAGTGAGGGGTCAGGGATGGTGAGGGGTGAGGGGGAAAGGGATGGAGAGGGGTCTGGGATGATGAAGGTTGAGGTATCAGGGTTGGTTGCTGCTGAGAGGGTCAGGGTTAGTGAGCGGTGAGGGGTCAGGGATGGTGAGAGATGAAGGGTCAGGGATGGAGAGGGTCAGTGATCAGGGTTGGTGAGGGGTGACGGATCAGTGATGGTAAAGGGTGAAGCACAGGAATGGTGCGGGGTGGGGAGAGGATGGTGAGGGGTGAGGGGTCAGGGATGGTGAGGGGTGAGGGGTCAGGGAAGGTGAGGGGTGAGGTGTGATGAGGGTAGTTGGCCCTGGGATAGTGAGGGGTCAGGAGTCAGGGATGGTGAGGGATCAGGGTTCATGAGGAATGAAGGTCAGGGTTCATGAGGAGTGAGGGTCAGGGTTCATGAGGAGTGAGGGGTCAGGGTTCATGAGGAGTGAGGGTCAGGGTTCATGAGGGGTGAGGGGTCAGGGATTTGAGGAGTGAGGGTCACGGATAATGTTGGGTTGAGGAGATGGATGGTGAAGGGTCAGAATTGGCGAGGGAAGGTGATAGATGAAGGGTCAGGGTTGGTGAGGGGTGAGTGGTGAGAGATGGTGAGAGGTGAGGGGTAAGGATGGTGAGGGGTCAGGGGTCAGGGATGGTGAGGAGTGAGGTGTCGATGTTGGTGAGGGCTGAGGGATCAGGAACAGTAAGGGTCAGGAATTGTAAGGGGTGAGGGGTCAGGAATTGTAAGGAGTGAGGGGTCAGGGATGGTAAGGGTGAGGGGTCAGGGATGGTAAGGGTGAGGGGTCAGGGCTGGTAAGGGTGAGGGGTCAGGGATGGTAAGGAGTGAGGGGTCAGGGATGGTAAGGGTGAGGGGTCAGGGATGGTAAGGGTGAGGGGTCAGGGATGGTAAGGGTGAGGGGTCAGGGATGGTAAGGGGTGAGGGGTCAGGGCTGGTAAGGGTGAGGGGTCAGGGATGGTAAGGGTGAGGGGTCAGGGATGGTAAGGGTGAGGGGTCAGGGATGGTAAGGGTGAGGGGTCAGGGATGGTAAGGGTGAGGGGTCAGGGATGGTAAGGGTGACGGATAAAGGGTCAGGCTTGGTGAGGGGTGAGAGGACAGGGATGGTGAGGGGTCAGGGGTCAGGGATGGTAAGGGATCAGAGTTTGTGAAGGGGTCAGGGATGCAGAGGGGTGAGGGGTCAGAGATAGGTGAGGGGTCAGAGATGGTGAGGGGTGAGGGGTCAGAGATGGTGAGGGTTCAGGGAGGTTAGGGATCAGGGATGGTGAGTCATCGGGATTGGTGAGGGTTTAGGGATGGTCAGATGTCAGCGACCATGAGGGGTGAGGGGACAGGGATGGTGAGGGGTGAAAGGTCAGTGATGGTGAGGGCTGAGGGGTCAGGTTTGGTGAGGGATGAAGGGTCAGTGTTTGTGAGCGATCAGGGATGGTGAGAGGTCAGTGATCAGTGTGGTGAGTAGACAGGGATCGTGAGGGGTCAGAGATGGTCAGGGGTCAGGGATGGTGAGGAATTGAGGTGTGAGGGATCAGAGGGGGTGAGGGACCAGAAATGCTGAGGGGTCAGGGGTAAGGGATAGTGAGGGGTCAGTATTGGTGAGGTGTGAGGGGTTAGGTATAGTGACGGGTGAGGGTTCAAGGTTAGTGAGGGTCGAGAGATGGTGAGGTATCAGGGATGGTGAGAGGACACAGTTGCTGAGCGGTGAGGGGTCAGAAATGGTGAGGGGTGAGGGGTCAGGATTGGTGAGGGGTGAGGATTGGTGAGAAGTGAGGGGTGAGGATTGATGAGGGGTGAGGTGTCAGAAATGGTGAGGGGTGAGGGATGTGAAGGTTGAGGGTTGGTGAGGGGTCAGGGATGCTGATGGAATACTGAGCAGAGACAGTGAGGGGTCACGTTGGTGAGAGGTGAGGAGTCAGGGATGGTGTGGGGTCTGGGTTGGTGAAGGGTAAGGGATGGTAAGGGGTGAGGGGTCGGGGTGGTGAGGGATAAGGGTTGGTGAAGGTTAAGGGGTCAGGGATGGTGAGGGGTGAGGTGCCAGGGATGGTGAGGGGTAAGGGGTCAGGGGTGTTGAGGGGTAGGGATGGTGAGGGGTGAGGGCCAGGGATGGTGAGGGGTAAGGGGTAGGGGTGAGGGGTCAGGGGTGTTGAGGGGTCAGGGATGGTGAAGGTTCAGGAGTCAGTGACGGTGAGAGGTTATGGATGGTCAGAGGTCAGGTATAGTGAGGGGTCAGAGGTCAATGATGGTGAGGAGTTAGTGATGGTGAGGGGGTGAGGATGGTGAGGGATGAGGGATGGTGAGGGGGTGAGGGATGGTGAGGGGGTGAGGGATGGTGAGGGGGTGAGAGGTGAGGGTGAGGGATGGTGAGGGGGTGAGGGATGGTGAGGAGTCAGTGATGGTGAGGGGTGGTGGGGTGAGGGATGGTGAGGGTGAAGAATGGTGAGGGATGAGGGATGGTGAGGGGGTGAGGGATGGTGAGGGGTGAGGGATGGTGAGGGGGTGAGGATGGTGAGGAGTCAGTGATGGTGAGGGGTTAGGGATGTGAGGGGGTGAGGGATGGTGAGGGGCTGAGGGTTGGTGAGGGGTGAGGGATGGTGAGGGGTGAGGGATGGTGAGGGGCTGAGGGGATGGTGAGGGTGAGGGAAGGTCAGGGAAGGTGAGGGAGGGTGAGGGGGAGGGGTGAGGTGAGGGATGGTGAGGGCTGAGGGATGGTGAGGGGTGAGGGGTGAGGGAAGGTGAGGGAAGGTGAGGGTGAGGGATGGTGAGGGGGTGGGATGGTGAGGGGTGAGGGATGGTGAGGGGTGAGGGATGGTGAGGGGTGAGGGCAGGGATGGTGAGGGGTGAGGGGTCAGGGGTGTTGAGGGGTCAGGGATGGTGAAGGTCAGGAGTCAGTGACGGTGAGAGGTTATGGATGGTCAGAGGTCAGGTATAGTGAGGGGTCAGAGGTCAATGATGGTGAGGAGTTAGTGATGGTGAGGGGGTGAGGAATGGTGAGGGATGAGGGATGGTGAGGGGGTGAGGGATGGTGAGGGGGTGAGGATGTGAAGGGGGTGAGGGATGGTGAGGGGGAGGGATGGTGAGGGGGTGAGGGATGGTGAGGAGTCAGTGATGGTGAGGGTTGGTGAGGGGTGAGGAATGGTGAGGGGTGAGGAATGGTGAGGGATGAGGGATGGTGAGGGGGTGAGGGATGGTGAGGGGTGAGGGATGGTGAGGGGTGAGGGGGGAGGGGTGAGGAGTCAGTGATGGTGAGGGTTAGGGATGGTGAGGGGTGAGGGATGGTGAGGGGTGAGGGTTGGTGAGGGGTGAGGGATGGTGAGGGGTGAGGGATGGTGAGGGGCTGAGGGATGTGAGGGGGTGAGGGAAGGTGAGGGAAGTGAGGGACGGTGAGGGGGTGAGGGATGGTGAGGGGTGAGGGATGTGAGGGTGAGGGGTGAGGGGTGAGGGATGGTGAGGGGTGAGGGAGGTGAGGGGGTGAGGGAAGGTGAGGGGGTGAGGGATGGTGAGGGGGTGAGGGATGCTGAGGGGTGAGGAATGGTGAGGGGTGAGGGTTGGTGAGGGGTGAGGAATGCTGAGAAGTGAGGGGACAGGAACGGTAAGGGGTCAGGGATGGTGAAGGATCAGGTTTTGGTGAGGGGTCAGGGATGGTGAGGGGTGAGGGGTGAGGGGTTAGTGATGGTGAGGGATCAGGGATGATGGGGTCAGAGATAGTGATGGGTCAGGGGTCAGGGATAGTGAATGGTCTGGGATGGTGAGGGACGAGGAGTCAAGGATGGTGAGGGGTCAGAGGTCAGGGATGGTTAGAGGTGAGGGATGGTGAGGGGTCACGTTTGGAGAGGGCTGGGGAGTCAGGGTTGGTGAAGGGTGGGGGGTCAGGGTTGGTGAAGGGTGGGGGGTCAGGGTTGGTGAAGGGTGGGGAGTCAGGGTTGGTGAAGGGTGGGGAGTCAGGGTTGGTGAAGGGTGGGGGGTCAGGGTTGGTGAAGGGTGAGGGGTCAGGTTGTGAGGGTGGGGGTCAGGGTTGGTGAAGGGTGGGGGGTCAGTGTTGGTGAAGGGTGGGGGGTCAGGGTTGGTGAAGGGTGGGGAGTCAGGGTGGTGAAGGGTGGGGGGTCAGGGTTGGTGAAGGTGGGGGTCAGGGTTGGTGAAGGGTGAGGGGTCAGGGTTGGTGAAGGGGGGGGGTCAGGGTGGTGAAGGGTGAGGAGTCAGGGGTGGTGAAGGGTGGGGGGTCAGTGTTGGGAAGGGTGGGGGGTCAGGGTGGTGAAGGGGGGGGGTCGGTTGGTGAAGGGTGGGGAGTCAGGGTTGGTGAGGTGGGGGTCAGGGTGGTGAGGGTGGGGGGTCAGGGTTGGTGAAGGGTGGGGAGTCAGGGTTGGTGAAGGGTGGGGAGTCAGGGTTGGTGAAGGGTGGGGGTCAGGTTGGTGAAGGGTGGGGGGTCAGGGTTGGTGAAGGGTGGGGAGTCAGGGTTGGTGAAGGGTGAAGAGTTGGGATTGTTATTGAATTATGAGGAGTCAGGGATCAGAGGTGGTGAGGGGTGAGGGATCAGGAATGGTCAGATGTGAGGCGTCAGGGTTGGTTTGGGTCAAAGATGGTGAGGGATCAGGGATGGCGAGGATAAGCAGTGAGGGATGGCAAGGGGTGAGGGATGGCGAGGGGTGAGGGATGGCGAGGGGCAGACACCGGTGATGGTAAGGAATGGTGAGGAGTGAGAGGTCAGTGTTGGTGAGGGGTCAGGGTTCAGGGTTGCTGAGGGGTGAAGGGTGGTGAGGGTCAGGGATTGTGAGGGGTGAGGGGTCAGGGATGGTGTGGGATGGTGAAGGGTGAGGGGTCAGTGTTGGTGAAGGGTCAGGGATGGTGAAGGCTGAGGGATGCTAAGGGGGGTCGGGGTGTGGAGATGCGGGTGTTGAACTGGGGTAAACACAGTAAGAGTCTGACACCAGGTTTAAATCCAACCGATTGATTTGATAATAAACTCACAAGCTTTCGGGGTTTGTCCCTTGGTCAGGTGAATGGAGAGTTTGGCTCTCAGACAGAGCAGAGAACAGCACAGACAGTTTCCAGATTACTGATTCGAATGGGAGGCTTTACAACAAACCTGCTATTCAATTCTTAAAGATACAGACAGTGTGAGTGGAGAGAGGGTTAAGCCCCAGGTTAAAGAGATGTGGATTGTCTCCAGACAGCCCAGTAAGTGAGGGTTTATAAAATAGCCATAAATGTGAAGTAGAGATTTCACATCCCCACCAATAAGGGACTCCATTCACAAGGTAAACATTGCTGTCAGACTGCAATGAACAGGACAAGTCCATGATGAAAGGGTTTTTACTCCGAGCTCGTGTCGTTCTCTCTGCCTGGAACTGCTGCACCATGTTTATCAGATCAGCTTTCTGAACAGCGTACAGCTTCTTTTCATCATGTTTCTTGTGAGTCAGAGATGGTGAGGGGTCAGGCAAGGTCATGGGGGTTACAGATAGTGAGACATGAACCCAAGATCCCTGTTGAGACCGTCCTCATGTGTGTGGAACTTGACTATCAGTCTCTGCTCAGCGACTCTGCGCTGTCGTGATGGGTCAGAAATGATCATGAGGGGTCAGGGTTGGTGAGGGGTCAGGGTTGGTGAGGGGTCAGGGGTCAGGGTTGGTGAGGAGTGAGGGGTCAGAGTTGGTGAGAGGTGAGAGGTTAGGGTTGGTGAGCGGTGAGGGGTCAGGGATGGTGAGGGGTGAGGGGTCAGGGATAGTGAGGGGTGAGGCATGGGAGGGGTGAGGGGTCAGGATTGGTGAAGGGTGAGGGGTCAGGGTTGGTGAAGGGTGAGGGGTCAGGGTTGGTGAGGGGTGAAGGGTCAGGGAAGGTGAGGGATGGTGAGGGGTCAGGGAAGGTGAGGGATGGTGAGGGGTCAGGGAAGGTGAGGCATGGTGAGGGGTCAGGGAAGGTGAGGCATGGTGAGGGTGAGGGATGGTCAGGACTGAGGGGTGATGGGTCAGGGGTCAGGGTAGGTGAGGAGTGAAGGGTCAGGGATATTCAGTGGTCAGGAATGATGGGTGGTGAGGTGTCAGAGATGGTGAGGGGTGAGATCAGGGATGCTAAGGGTTGAGGGATTTGGATTGTTGAGGGGTGTGGGTCATGTTTGCTGAGGGGTGAGGGGTCAGGGATGGTGAGAGGTGAGGGGTCAGGGATGGTGAGAGGTGAGGGGTCAGGGTTGGTGAGAGATGGTGAAGGGTGAGGGTTGAGCAGTCAGGGATGGTGAGGGGTGAGTGTTCTTGAGGTGTGAGGGATAGTGAGTGGTCAGGGATGGTGAGGGATACTGAGGAGTGAGGGGTGTCAGCATTGCTGAGGGGTCATCGATGATGAGGGGTCAGGGTTGGTGAGGGATGAGGGGTCACGGTTGGTGACGGGTGGTGGTTTGGGAATGGTGACGGGTGAGGGTTCAGGTTTGGTCAGGAGTGAAGGGTGAGGGTGGTGAGTGGTGAGGAGTCAGCGATGGTGAGGAGTCAGCGATGATGAGGGATGAGGGGTGAGGAAGCGTGAGGAGTAAGGAGTCAGGAATGGTAAGGAGGAGGTTTAGCAAGGGGTCAGGGATGGTGAGGGGTCAGGAGTCAGGGATTGTGCAGGGCCGGGAATGGTGAGAGGTGAGGGCTTGGAGCTGGTGAGCGGTGAGAGGTCAGGGTTGGTGAGGGGTGAGAGGTCAGGGTTGGTGAGCGGTGAGAGGTCAGGGATAGTGAGGGATGAAGGGTCAGGGCTGATGAAGAGTGAGGCATGGTAAGGGGTCAGGATTGCTGAGGGGTGAGGGTTCAGGATTGGTGAGGGGTGAGGGGTCAGGGATGGTGAGGGGTGAGGGGTCAGGGATGGTGAAGGGTGAAGAATGAGGGGGCAGCGATGGTGAAGGGTGAGGGGTCAGAGATGGTGATGGGTCAAGGATGGTGAGGGGTTCAGAGTTGGTGAGTGAGGAGCCAGGTTTGGTGAGGGATGAGAGTTCAGGGATGGTGAGGGGTCAGGGTTGGTGAGAGGTGAGGAGTCAGGGAAGGTGGGGGGTCAAGGATGGTGAGGGAGAAGGGATAGTGAGGTGTGAGAGGTCAGGCTTGGTGAGGGATAAGGGATCAGCTTTGGTGAGCAGTGAGGGGTTAAAGATAGTGAAGGGTCAGGCGTCAGGGTTTGTGAGGGGTGAGGGGTCAGGAGTCAGGGTTTGTGAGGGGTGAGGGGTCAGGAGTCAGGGTTTGTGAGGGGTGCGGGGTCAGGAGTCAGGGTTTGTGAGGGGTGAGAGGTCAGGAGTCAGGGTTTGTGAGGGGTGAGGGGTCAGGGTTGTGAGGGATGAGGGGTCAGGGATGATGAAGGATGAGGGGTCAGATTTGGTGAGCAGTAATGGGTCAAGGATGGTGAGAGATGTTGAGGTGTGAGGGGTGAGGGATGGTGAGGGGTAGTGAGAGATGGTGAGGGGTGATGGGCGTGAGGGGTCAGGGATGGTGAAGGGTGGACAGTCAGAGTTGTTGAGGGTTGGTGAGGGATGAAAGATCAGGCATGGTGAGTTGTGAGGGGTTAGTGATGGTAAGGAATGGGGGTCAGGGATGGTGAAGGGTGATGGGTCAGAGATGCTGAGGATTGAGGGATGAGGAGTGTTGAGGGGTGAAAGGTTAGGATTGGAGAGGGATGGTGAGGGGTGGGGAGGTAGGCATGCTGAGGGGTCTGGTATCAGGGATGGTGAGAGATGAGGGTAAGGGGTCAGAGATGGTGAAGTGTGAGGGATCAGGGTCGGAATAGTGAGGGGTGAGGGTCCAGGAATGGTGAGTGGTGACGGGCCTGGTTTGGTGAGGGGTGAAGAGATAGGAATGGCGAGGGCTGAGGTTGTCAGGGTTGGTGAGGGATCAGAGATGGTGACGCTGAGGGCTCAGGGATAGTGAGGGGTCAGGGGTCAGGAATGGTGAGGGCTAAGGGCTCAGGGATGGTGAGGGGTGAGGGTCAGGGTTCGTTAAGGGTCAGGGATTGAGGGGTAAGTGGTCACGGATGATGCTGGGTCGAGGAGATGTGATGGACGAGGGAAGGTGATAGACGAGGGGTCAGGGTTGGTGAGGGATGAGTGTGAGAGATGGTGAGGGGTCAGGGTTGGTGAGGGATGAGTGTGAGAGATGGTGAGGGGTCAGAGATGGTGAGGGATGAGTGTGAGAGATGGTGAG
>JAGIQG010000454.1:20000-29588 GCA_024679065.1 Sphyrna mokarran
TGATGAGGGATGAGGGTTTCGGGATGGTGAGGGATGAGGGGTCAGGAATGGTGTGAATGAGGAGTCAGAAAGAGTGAGGAGTCAGAGATGGTGAGGGCTGAGGGATTGGTGAGGGGTGAGGGGTCAGGGGTCAGGGATGGTGAGGGGTCAGGGTTCATGAGAGGTGAAGGTTGAGGGTTGGTGAGGAGTGAGGGATGATAAGGGGTCGGGGTCAGGGATGGTGAGGGGTCGGGGTTCGTGAGCGGTGAGGGGTTAGCGATGATGAATGATGGGGTGATGGATGGTGAGGGAGGGGTCAGTGATGGCGAGGTGTGAGGGGTTAGGGTTGATGAAGAATGAAGAAGGGTGAGCGGTCAGAGGGGTGAGGGTTCAGAGATGGTGAGGGGTCAGGGTTCATGGATGTTGAGGCGTAAAGAATGGTGAGGGGTCAGGGATGGTGAGGGGTCAGGGTTCATGAGGGGTGAAGGTTGAGGGTTGGTGAGGAGTGAGGGATGGTAAGGGGTCGGGGTCCGGGATAGTGAGGGGTCAGGGTTCGTGAGGGTTGAGGGGTTAGCGATGATGAATGGTAGGTGTGATGGATGGTGAGTGATGAGGAGTCAGGGTTGGTGAGTGGTGAGGGGTCAGGGATGGTGAGGAATGAAGAAGGGTGAGCGGTCAGAGGGGTGAGGGTTCAGAGATGGTGAGGGGTCAGGGTTCATGGATGTTGAGGAGTAAAGAATGGTGAGGGGTCAGGGAAGGTGAGGGGTGAGGGGAGAGGGGTCAGGGAAGGTGAGGGGTGAGGGATTGTGTGAAATGTGAGCTCAGGGATGGAGAGGGTTGAAGCATCAGGGATCATGATGGGCCAAGAGTCAGGGGTGGTGAGGGGTCAAGGTTCAGGGATGGTGAGGGGTCAGGGGTCAGGGATGGTAAGGGGTGAGGGGTCAGCGATGGTGAGAGTTGCGCTGTGAGGGATGGTGAGGGGGTCAGGGATGGTGAGGGGCCAGGATTGGTGAGAGGTCAAGAATGGTGAGGGGTGAGGGGTCAGAGTTGGTGAGGGGTTCAGGGTTGGTGAGGGGTGAGGGGTCAGGATTGGTGAGGGGTGAGGGGTGAGGGATCAGGGATGGTGAGGCGTCAGCGATGGCGAGGGGTGAGGTGTCAGCGATGGTGAGGGGTCAGGGGTCAGGATTTGTGAGGGCTGAGGGGTCAGAAGTGCAGTGTGGTGAGAGGTCAGGGGTGATGAGGGATCAGGACTCCGGGATGATGGGTCAGGATTGGTGAGGGGTCAGGGATGGTGAGGGGTGAGGGGTCAGGGTTGGTGAGGGGTGAGGGGTCAGGGTTGGTGAGGAGTCAGAGGTCAGGGATGGTTACAGGTGAGGGATAATGAGGGGTCAGAGGTTAGGGATGGTTAGGGGTGAGGGATAGTGAGGGGTCAGAGATGCTGGTGTGCGGTGAGGAGTCAGGATTGGTGCAGGGTGAAGGGTCAGTGATGCTGAAGGGTGAGGGGGAAGGGTTTGTGAGGGGTGAGGGGGAAGGGTTCATGAGGGGTGAGGTGTCAGCGATGGTGAGGGGTGACGGGTAAGGGGTGGTGAGGGGTGAATGGTCAACAATGGTGAGGGATATGGGGTCAATGTTGGTGAGGGGTGAAGGGTCAGGGACAGTGAGCAGTCAGAGATGGTGAGGGGAGAGGGTCAGGGATGGTCAGAGGTCAGGGTAGTGAGGGGTCAGGGATGGTCAGAGGTCAGGGATAGTGAGGGGTCAGGGATGGTCAGAGGTCAGGGGTAGTGAGGGGTCAGGGATGGTCAGGAGTCAGGGATGCTGAGGGATAAGAGGTCAGGGATGCTGAGGGGTCAGGAGGCAGGGATGGTCAGAGACAGCAAGGGGTCAGGGGTCACGGATGTTTAAGGATGAGGGGTCAGGAATAGTGAGGAGTCAGGGATGATGAGGGATGAGGGGTCAGGGTTGGGAGGTGTGAGAGGTCAGGGATGATGAGGAGTCAGAAGATCAGGGATGGTGAGGAGTGACAGTTCAGGGATGGTGAGGGGTGAGGGTTGGTGACGGGTCAGGAATGTTGAGGGATGCTGAGGGGTCAGTGTTGGTGAGGGGTGAGGGTTAGTGAGCACTGAGGGGTCCGTGTTGGTGAGGAGTGAGGGGTCAGGGTTAGTGAGGGGTGAGGGGTCAGGGTTGATAAAGGGTGAGGGGTCGGGAATAGTGAGATGTCAGCGATATGGATGGTGGAAGTTTTGTTGAGGAGTGAGGGGTGAGAGATGGTGAGGGGTCAGGGATGGTGAGGGGTCAGGGGTAGTAAAGGCTGAGGGGTCAGGGGTCAGGGATAATGAGGTATCAGGATAGTGAGGGGTGAGAGGTGAGGAGTCACGATAGTGAGGTATCAGTGATAGTAAAGGCTGAGGGGTGAGGGGTCAGGATAGTGAGGTATCAGGGATAGTGAGGGGTGAGGGGTCAGGGATAGTGAGGTATCAGGAATAGTAAAGGCTGAGGGGTGAGGGTCAGGGATAGTGAGGTATTAGGGATAGTGAGGGGTGAGGGGGTCACAGTTGGTGAGAGACAGTAAGGGGTGATTGGTCAGAGATGGTGAAGGGTGAGAGGTCAGGAATAGTGAGGGGTCAGAAAGAGTGAGGAGTTAGAGATGGTGAGAGCTGAGGGATTGGTGAGGGGTCAGGGTTCATGAGAGGTGAAGGTTGAGAGTTGGTGAGGAGTGAGGGATGGTAAGGGGTCAGGGTCAGGGATGGTGAGGGGTCAGGGTTTGTGAGGGGTGAGAGGTTAGCGATGATGAATGGTAGGGGTGATGGATGGTGAGTGAGGGGCCAGTGATGGCGAGGTGTGAGGGGTCAGGGTTGATGAAGAATGAAGTAGGGTGAGCGGTCAGAGGGGTGAGGGTTCAGAGATGGTGAGGGGTCAGGGATCATGGATGTTGAGGAGTAAAGAATGGTGAGGGGTCAGGGATGGTGAGGGGTGAGGGGTGAGGGCTCAGGGTTGGTGAGGGGTGAGGGGTCAGGGTTGGTTAGGGGTGACAGTTCACGGATGGTGATGGGTGAGGGGTCAGAGATGGAGAGAGGTGAGGGATGGTGAGGGGTGAGGGATGGTGAGGGATCAAGGATGGTGAGGCTGTGGAGTCAGGGATGATGAGGGATCATGGTTGGTGAGGAGTGAGGGGCCAGGATTGGTGAGGAATTGTGAGCTGTGAGGGATCAGAGGGGGTGAGGGATCAGAGGGGGTGAGGGGTCAGAGGGGGTGAGGGGTCAGAGATGCTGAGGGGTCAGGGGTAAGAGATGGTGAGGGGTCAGGGTTAAGAGATGGTGAGGGGTCAGTATTGGTGAGGGGTGAGGGGTTAGGTATAGTGATAGCTGAGGGTTCAAGGTTAGTTGGGGGTCGAGAGATGGTGAGGTATGAGGGATGATGAGGGGTGAGGGATGGTGCTGGATGAGGGGTCAGGGATGGTGAGGGTGAGCAGTCAGGGATGGTGAGGGGTGAGGGGTCAGGGATGGTGAGGGGTGAGGGGTCAGGGATGGTGAGGGGTGAGGGGTCAGGGATGGTGAGGGTGAGCAGTCAGGGATGGTGAGGGGTGAGGGGTCAGGGATGGTGAGGGGTGAGGGGTGAGGGGTCAGGGATGGTGAGGGGTGAGGGGGCAGAGCTGGGGAGTGGTGAGAGGTCAGGGGATAGGAGGGTTCAGGAGTCTGGGATGGTGAGGGGTGAGGGGGCAGGAATTATGAGGGGTGAGGAGTCAGGTTGGTGCTGGGTGAGGGGTCAGGGATTGTGAGGGATGAGGCTGAGGGATCAGGGATGCTGAGGGGTGAGGGTTGGTGAGGGGTGAAGAATAATGAATGATGAAGGGTCAGAGGTCAGGGATGGTGAGGGGTGAAGGTGAGGGGTCAGGAATGGTGAACAATGAGGGATATTGACGGTTGAACAGTCAGGGATGGTGAGGGGTCAGGGGTCAGGGTTGGTGAGGGGTCAAGCTGGGTGAGGGATGGTGAGGGGTCAGAACGGCGACAGGTCAGGGTTTATGAATGGTGAGGTGTCTGGAATGGTGAGGTATCAGCAGTCTGAGGTCGGTGCAGGGTGAAGGGTCAGGGATCATGATGGGCCAAGAGTCAGGGATGGTGAGGGGTCAGGAGTCAGGGATGGTCAGGGGTCAGGGGTCAGGGATGGTGAGGGGTCAACATTCAGGGATGGTGAGGGGTCAGGGGTGAGGGATGGTGAGGGGTCAGGGGTCAGGGATGGTGAGGGGGTCAACGTTCAGGGATGGTGAGGGGTCAGGGGTCAGGATTTGTGAGGTCTGAGGGGTCAGAAGTGCAGTGTGGTGAGAGGTCAGGGGTGATGAGGGATCAGGAGTCCGGGATGATGAGGGGTCAGGATTGGTGAGGGGTCAGGGTTGGTGAGGGGTGAGGGGTCAGGGTTGGTAGGGGTGAGGGGTCAGGGTTGGTGAGAGGTGAGGGGTCAGGGTTGGTGAGAGGTGAGGGGTCAGGGTTGGTGAGGGGTGAGGGGGTCAAGGATGGTGAGGAGTCAGAGGTCAGGGATGGTTACGGGTGAGGGATAGTGAGGGGTCAGAGGTCAGGGATGGTTAGGGGTGAAGGATAGTGAGGGGTCAGAGATGCTGGTGAGCGGTGAGGAGTCAGGGTAGGTGAGGCGTAAGGGGTGAGGGATGGTGGGCACATCAGGGTTCAGGGATTGCGAGGGGTCAGGGATAGTGAGGGGTGAGTGGTGATGGATGGCGAGTGATCAGGGATAGTGAGGTGTAAGGGATGATGAGTGGTGTGGGGTCAGGGTTGGTGGGTGGTGAGGGGTCAGGAATGCTGAAGGGTCAGGGGTCAGGGATAGTGAGAGATCAGGGATAGTGGAGGGTCAGGGGTCAGGGATGGTGAGGGATGAGGGATAAGGGATGGTGAAGGGTGAGGGATCAGTGTTGGTCAGGGATGGTGAGAGGTGGGGGTCAGGGTGGTGAGGGGTGAGGAGTCAGGATTGGTGAAGGGTGAAGGGTCAATGATGCTAAGGAGTGAGGGGGAAGGGTCCGTAAGGGGTGAGGTGTCAGTGATGGTGAGGGGTCAGGATTAGTGAGGGGTGACGGGTCGGGGTGGTGAGGGGACAATGGTGAGGGATATGGGGTCAATGTTGGTGAGGGGTGAAGGGTCAGGGACAGTGAGCAGTCAGAGATGGTGAGGGGTGAGGGTCAGGGATGGTCAGAGGTCAGGGATAGTGAGGGGTCAGGGATGGTCAGAGATCAGGGATAGTGAGGGGTCAGGGATGGTCAGAGGTCCGGGATAGTGAGGGGTCAGGGATGGTCAGGAGTCAGGGATGCTGAGGGATAAGAGGTCAGGGATGCTGAGGGGTCAGGCGGCAGGGACGGTCAGAGACAGCGAGGGGTCAGGGGTCACGGATGTTGAAGGATGAGGAGTCAGGGATAGTGAGGAGGCAGGGATGATGATGGGTCAGGAATAGTGAGGAGTCAGGAATGATGAGCGGTGAGGGGTCAGGGTTGGTGAGGAGTGAGAGGTCAGGGATGATGAGGGGTCAGAAGATCGAGGATGGTGAGGAGTGACTGTTCAGGGATGGTGAGGGGTCAGGGTTGGTGACGGGTCAGGAATGTTGACGGATGCTGAGGGGTCAGTGTTGGTGAGGGGTGAGGGTAGTGAGCAGTGAGGGGTCAGGAGTCAGGAATAGTGAGGGTTGAGAGGTCTGGGTTAGTGAGGGGTGAGGGGTCAGTGTTAGTGAGGGGTGAGGGGTCTGGGTTGATAAGGGGTGAGGGGCCGGGAATAGTGAGAGGTCAGGGGTATGGATGGTGGAAGTTTTGTTGAGGAGTGAGGTGGGAGAGATGGTGAGGGGTCAGGGATGGTGAGGGGTCAGGGGTAGTTAGAGGTCAGGGATATTTAAGGGTCAGGGGTCAGGGATGGTGAGGGGTCAGGGATGGTGAAGGGTCAGGGATGGTGAGGGGTCAGGGATGGTGAGGGGTCAGGGTTGGTGAGGGGTCAGGGATGGTGAGGGGTCAGTGTTGGTGAGGTTTAAGGTGTCAGAGATGGTGAGGGGGTGAAGGATCTGGGTTGGTGAGGGTCTTACATAAACAAGGCCTCGTTTTATGGCTGATAAAATTGGATATTGTAAATGAAAGAATTGGATGTATTAAAAATCAAACCCAGTCAAACCTCAGGCAGGCCAGTCGTACAAATCATAAACCTGTCTGTGTCTGACTCATCAGCCCCCTATCAAAGCTCATTGCCCCCTGACTGATATTTAGCAGGAGATCATTGCACCCCGTTGAAATGCACCGGCCGATTGTTAGAAACCCAGACTGGGCCAGACTTTCTGTCACCGGGAGTTCCTGCAGTGGGTTTAATCTGATAACAGGTTACATGGAAACAGCAGCGTGGAGGTGGACACCGGGGGTGGGGGACAGACCCTGGTGTCCTGTCAGGCAAACTTCAAGAAACCCACTGGGGATGGGAACCCCGTCCCCCAGGATCTCATTGAGCAGAAGCCAGAGAAGTTTCTGGAAAGGCAAACAGGCAGGAGGGGAAATAGAGGGACACATTTCAGAGACCAGCAGTGAAGAGAGGATGAGGGAGGTTGACCATCTGGAAGACTGACCAGAGAGGGAAGGAAGGAAGAAGCTGCCATCGAGACTCACCTTCGACACAACAAACCAGAGAGACTCAGAGAATCGAGCCTGCAGTTTAACCAAACCATCTCTGTGGGTCGTAGACTTCAATCTGAGCGATCCTCTTGTTTTATGGGGGTAATTTAAGGGTTAATTGGTTATTATTAATAAACTTGTTGAACCTTTACTTGTGTTTGTCCTTTGTCCACCTTGTAAATAAGGGAACCGGGGTAAAACATTGGAGTGAGCAAACTGGTCGAAAAAGGATCAGAGATTTTAAAATTACAACAAAATCATTCTCTGGGTGGGGGAGGGGAGTGAGGTCAGATCATTCTCTGGGTGGGGGAGGGGAGTGAGGTTAGATCATTCTCTGGGCGGGGGAGGGGAGTGAGGACAGATCAGTCTCTGGGTGGGGGGAGGGAGTGAGGTCAAAAAGGACAGAGTGAATCCAGCCAGGCCTGTGACACTGAATCAAAAAGGAGAGAGTGAATTGAAACTACACACCTTTGGATCCTAAGTGCATTTAGCACGGCCAATTCACCCGACCTACACATCTTGGGACACTAAGGGGATTTTAACATGTCTAATTCTCCTCCCATCCACATCTTAGGACACTAAAGGAAATTTAACATGACCAATCCACCACTCGTACACATCTTGTGACACCACGGGACAATTTAGCATGACCAAACCACTTCTCGTACATATCTTGGACATTAAGGTGAATTTAGCATGGCCAATTAACCAAACCTACACATTTTTAGACCTAAGGGACAATTTATCCACTCTAACCTACACACCTTAGGACAGCAGGGGGAATTTAGCCTGGCCAATCTGCCTAATTACATAACTTGGAATATTAAGGTGCAGTTTAAGCGATTAAGCGAATTAAGGATTATAGGGAGCAAGCGGGTAAGTGGAACTGATCCACTTCAGATCAGCCATGATCTTATTGAAGGGGCAATCCATCAAACTTACACATCTGCGAACAATAAGGGGCAATTTAGTGTCACCAATATATCTTATACATATCTTGGCACATTAAGGGGAATTGTAACATGGCCAATCCACCTCTTCATGATGCTAAAGAGCAATTTACCCTGGCCTATCCACCATTCATAGACATCTTCGGACACTAAGGAGAATTTAGCCCGGCCAACGCACCTCTCGTACACATCTTGGCACATTAAGATGAATTTATCAAGGCTAATCCACCCAAACTACACATCTTAGCACACTATGGGGAATTTGGCATGGCCAATCCATCTCTCGTACACATTTTGGGACATGAAGGGGCAATTTAGCTTCCCAAATCCCCCTAGCCAATATGCCTTGGGGCATATTTAGAACATCGAATAGCACAGTACAGGCCCTTCGGCCCTCAGTGTTGTGCCGAGCTTTGTCTGAACCCAAGATCAAGCTATCCCTCTCCCTATCATTCTGGAGTGCTCCATGTGCCTCTCCAATAACTGCTTGAAAGTTCCTAAAGTGTCCGACTCCACTATCACAGCAGGCAGTGTATTCTACACCCCAACCACTCTCTGAGTAAAGAATCTACCTCGGACATCCCTCCTATATCTCCCACCATGAACCTTATAGTTATGCCCCCCGCCCAGTAACAGCTACATTCACCCAAGGAAATAGTCTCTGCACGTCTATTCTATCAATCCCTCCCCCTCATCATCTTATAAACCTCTATTAAGTGGCCTCTCATCCTCCTCCGCTCTAAAGAGAAAAGCCTCAGCTCCCTCAACCTTTCCTCATAAGACCTACCCTCCAAACCAGGCAGCATCCTGGTCAATCTCCTCTGCACTCTCTCCAATGCTTCCACATCCTTCTTATAGTGAGGTGACCAGAACTGTACACAATATTCCAAATGTGGTCTCATCAAGGTCCGGTATAGTTACAGCATAATCCCACGGTTCTTAAACTCAAACCCCCTGTTAATAAACACTAACACACTATAAGCTTCTTCACACTCTATCCACTTGAGTGACAACCTTCAGAGATCTGTGGATATGAACCCCAAGATCTCTCTGTTCCTCCACATTCCTCAGAACCCTGCCGTTGACCCTGTAATCCACATTTTGTCCTACCAAAATGAATCCCCTCACACTTATCAGGGTTAAACTCCATCTGCCACTTTTCAGCCCAGCTCTGCATCCTATCAATGTCTCTTTGCAGCCTGCAAGAGCCCTCCACCTCATCCACTACTCCACCAATCTTGGTGTCATCAGTAAATTTACTAACCCATCCTTCAGCCCCCTCTTCCAAGTCATTGATAAAAATCACAAACAGCAGAGGAGCCAGCACTGACCCTGGTGGTGCACCGCTGGGAACTGGCCTCCAGTCTGTACATTTTCCCTCCATCTCCACCCTCTGCCTTCTATGAGACAGCCAGTTACTGATCCAATCGGCCAAATTTGGGACAAGTACCTGGGGTCAGGGTTCAGGTTTGAGCCTGTACCTGGGGTCAGGGTTCAGGGTTGAGGCCTGTACTCAGGGTCAGGGTTCAGGGTTGGGGCCTGTACTCGGGGTCAGGGTTCAGGGTTTGGGGCCTGTACTCGGGGTCAGGGTTCAGGGTTGGGGCCTGTACTCAGGGTCAGGGTTCAGGGTTGGGGCCTGTACTTGGGGTCAGGGTTCAGGGTTGGGGCCTGTACTCGGGGTCAGGGTTCAGGGTTGGGGCCTGTACTCGGGGCCAGGGTTCAGGGTTGGGGCCTGTACTCGGGTTCAGGGTTCAGGTTTGGGGCCTGTACTCGGGGTCAGGATTCAGATTGGGGCCTGTACTCGGGGTCAGGGTTCAGGGTTAGGGCCTGTACTCGGGGTCAGGGTTCAGGGTTGGGGCCTGTACTCGGGGTCAGGGTTCAGGGTTGGGGCCTGTACTCGGGGTCAGGGTTCAGGGTTGGGGCCTGTACTCGGGGTCAGGGTTCAGGGTTGGGGCCTGTACTAGGGGCCAGAGTTCAGGGCTGGGGCCTGTACTCGGGGTCAGGGTTCAGGGTTTG
>JAGIQG010000455.1:0-29529 GCA_024679065.1 Sphyrna mokarran
GGCCCCGAACCCCGAACCCTGACCCTGAGTACAGGCCCCGAAACCCAAACCCTGACCCTGAGTGCAGGCCCCGAACCCTGAACCCTGAGTACAGGTCCCGAACCCTGAAACCTGAGTACAGGTCCCGAACCCTGAACCCTGAGTACAGGTCCCGAACCCCGAACCCTGAGTACAGGTCCCGAACCCTGAACCCTGAGTACAGGTCCCGAACCCTGAACCCTGAGTACAGGTCCCGAACCCTGAAACCTGAGTACAGGTCCCGAACCCTGAACCCTGACCCCGAATACAGGCCTCAAACCCTGAACCCTGACCCCGAGTACAGGCCCCTAACCCTGAACCCTGAACCCTGAACCCTGAGTACAGGCCCCGAACCCTGAACCCTGAGTACAGGCCCCGAACCCTGAACCCGGAACCCTGAGTACAGGCCCCGAACCCTGAACCCTGAGTACAGGCCCCGAACCCTGAACCCTGAGTACAGGCCCCGAACCCTGAACCCTGACCCCGAGTACAGGCCCCAACCCTGAACCCTGACCCCGAGTACAGGCCCCAACCCTGAACCCTGACCCCGAGTACAGGCCCCAACCCTGAACCCTGACCCCGAGTACAGACCCCAACCCTGAACCCTGACCCCGAGTACAGACCCCAACCCTGAACCCTGACCCTGAGTACAGGCCCCAAACCCTGAACCCTGACCCCGAGTACAGACCCCAACCCTGAACCCTGACCCTGAGTACAGGCCCCGAACCCTGAATCCTGACCCAGAATCCTGACCCTGAGTACAGACCCTAACCCTGAACCCTGACCCTGAGTACAGGCCCCAAACCCTGAACCCTGACCCAGAATCCTGACCCCGAGAACAGACCCCAACCGTGAACCCTGACCCTGAGTACAGGCCCCAAACCCTGAACCCTGACCCTGAGTACAGGCCCCAACCCTGAACCCTAACCCAGAATCCTGACCCCGAGTACAGACCCCAACCCTGAACCCTGACCCCAAGTACAGACCCCAACCCTGAACCCTGACCCTGAGTACAGGCCCCGAACCCTGAACCCTGACCCAGAATCCTGACCCCGAGTACAGACCCCAACCCAGAATCCTGACCCCGAGTACAGACCCCAACCCTGAACCCTAACCCAGAATCCTGACCCCGAGTACAGACCCCAACACTGAACCCTGACCCTGAGTACAGGCACCAACCCTGAACCCTGACCCAGAATCCTAACCCCGAGTACAGACCCCAACCCTAAATCCTGACCCCGAGTACAGACCCCAACCCTGAACCCTGACCCTGAGTATAGGCCTCAACCCTGAACCCTAACCCTGAGTACAGGCCCCAACCCTGAACCTTGACCCTGAGTACAGGCCCCAACCCTGAACCCTAACCCAGAATCCTGACCCCGAGTACAGACCCCAACCCTGAACCCTGACCCTGAACAGGCCCAAACCCTGAATCCTGACCGAGTACAGGCCCCAACCCAGAATCCTGACCTGACCCCAAGTACTGGATGCAAACTCTGAACCCTGACCCCAAATACAGGCCCAAACCCAGAATCCTGACTCTGAGTACAGACCCCAACCCTGAACCCTGACCCCAAGTACAGGCCCCAAGCCCTGAACCCTGACCCTGACTACAGGCCTCAGCTCTGAACCCTGACCCTGACTACAGGCCTCAATTCTGAACCCTGACCCCGAGTACAGGCCCAAACTTTGAACCCTGAACCCTGACCCCGAGTACAGGCCCAAACTCTGAACCCTGAATCCTGACCCTGAGTACAGGCCCCAA
Organism: Sphyrna mokarran; assembly: GCA_024679065.1. Lineage (NCBI taxonomy): Eukaryota > Metazoa > Chordata > Chondrichthyes > Carcharhiniformes > Carcharhinidae > Sphyrna > Sphyrna mokarran. Next base: position 1,784 of record JAGIQG010000455.1, read on the forward strand.
CCCTGAACCCTGACCCCGAGTTCAGGCTCCAACCCTGAACCCTGACTCCAAGTACAGGCCCTAACCCTGAACTCCAACCTGAGAACAGACCCCAAACCCTGAACCCTCAGCTGCGGACAGGCCCTAACCCTGAACTCATTATAGGATCCGACCTTAAAGGAAATAAGGGTGTGTGTGTGTGTGAGAGGGTGTGTGTGAGTATGTTTGTGAGAGTGTCAATGAGTCGCATGTAGAGAGAGTGCGTGTGTGAGAGGGAGTATGTGTAACAGAAAGTGTCAGTGAGAGTGCATGTGTGAGAGAGCATGTGCATACGTGAAAATGCACGTGTGAGAGAGAGTGTGCATGTGTGGGTGTGTGTGTGTGTGTGTGTGTGTGTGTGTGTGTGTGTTATGTGAGAAAAGAACACACCCTGACCCCGAGTACAGAACCCCAACCTGAGCTCCAACCCAGAACCCAGACCCCGAATACAGGCCCCAACCCTAACCCTGAGAACAGGGCCTGATCCCTCACCACCAGGACAGGCACCGAACTCTGACCCTGAGGACAGGCTTTGAACCCTGAGAGAGAGAGAGAGAGAATGTGTCTAAAGAGAGTTGTCTGTGTGTAGACTGTGTGTCTGTGTGTGTGTGTGAGAGAGAGTGTGTGAGAGAGAGAGAGAGAATAACAGACCCTGACCTTGAGGACAGGCCCCAATCCTGAACCTTGACCCTAAGGACAGGCCCGATCCCTCATCCCTGACCCCAAGTACAGGCCAACTGAACCCTGACCCTGTATATAGGCCCCAAGCCTGAAATCTGACCCTGTGTACAGGCCCTTATCCTGAATCCTGACCTCAAGTACAGATCCCAAAACTGAACCCTGACCCCGAGTACGGGGCCTAACCATGAACCTTGACCCTGAGCATAGGCTACAACCCTGAACCCCGACCCCGATTACAGGCACCAAACCCTGAACCCTGACCCCAATTACAGGCTTCAATCCTGAACTCTGACCCTGAGTACAGACCCAAACCCTGAACACTGACCCCGAATACAGGCCTATCCCTGATCCTGAGTACAGGCCCCAACCTGAATCCTGACACCAAGTACAGGCCCCAACCCTGAACCCTGACCCTGATTACAGGCACCAAACTCTGAACCCTGACCCCAAGTACAGGCCCCAAACCCTGAATCTGACCCCGAATATAGGCCTCAACCCTGCACCCTGACCCCGAGTACAGGCCCCAAACCCTGAACTCTGACCCCGAGTACAGGCCCCAAACCCTGAACTCTGACCCCGAGTACAGGCCCCAAACCCTGAACTCTGACCCCGAGTACAGGCCCCAAAGCCTGAACTCTGACCCCGAGTACAGGCCCCAAACCCTGAACTCTGACCCCGAGTACAGGCCCCAAACCCTGAACTCTGACCCCGAGTACAGGCCCCAAACCCTGAACTCTGACCCCGAGTACAGGCCCCAAACCCTGAACTCTGACCCCGAGTACAGGCCCCAAACCCTGAACTCTGACCCCGAGTACAGGCCCCAAACCCTGAACTCTGACCCCGAGTACAGGCCCCAAACCCTGAACTCTGACCCCGAGTACAGGCCCCAAACCCTGAACTCTGACCCCGAGTACAGGCCCCAAACCCTGAACTCTGACCCCGAGTACAGGCCCCAAACCTCAACCTGGATCCTGACCACAGGCCCTGGGTCCTAACACTGAGGATAGGTCCCAAACCCTGACCCTGAAAACAGGCTCTGAACTCTAACCCCGTGGACACACTCTGAACCCTGACCCAGAGGAAAGGGTGGGGTAGAGTGTGTGTGAGAGAGTGTGTGTGTATATGTCAGAGAATGTTTGTGAGAGGGTATTTGTGAGTGTGTGTGTGTGAGAGACTGCATGTCTGAGAGAGAGAATGTGTGTGTGTGTGTGTGTGAGGGGAATGTGTGTTTGGGAGAGTGCATGTGTGATAGACAGAGTGTGTGAGAGAGTGCATGTGTGAGAGACAGAGTGCTTGTGTGTGAGAGAATGTGTGTGTGTGAGAGAGAGCTTATGTGTGAAAGAATGCATGTGTGAGAGAGTGAGTATGCTAGAGTGCGTGTGTGAGAGAGAGAGTGTGCATGTGTGAGTGCGCATGTGTGAGTACGGGCTCCAATTCTGAATCCTGAACACTGACCCTGAATACAATCCTCAATCCTCAATCCCCAACTCTGAATCCTGACCCCGAGTACAGGCCCCATCCTGAACCCTGACCCCGAGTACAGGCCCCATCCTGAACCCTGACCCCGGGTACAGGCCCCAACCCTGAACCCTGACCCCGAGTACAGGCCCCAACCCTGAACCCTGACCCCAAGTACGGACCCCAACCCTGTGTGTGTGTGAGAGATGGAATATCTGTTTAGGAGAGTGCATGTGTGAGAAACTGTGTGTCTGAGAGAGAATCCGTGTGTGAGAGAGAATGTGTATGTTACAGCACATGAGTGAGAGAGGAGTGTGTGTGTGTGTGTGAAAGTGTATGTGTGAGACAGTGTGCATGTGAAGGAGTGCGTGTGTAAGAGAGAGAGTGCATGTGGGAAAGAGTGTACGTGTGAGAGAGAGTGTTCGTGTGTGACAGTGGATGTGTGAGTACAGGCCACAACCCTGAACCCTGACCCCGATTACAAGCACCAAACTCTGAACTCTGACTCCAAATACAGGCCCCAACCTGGAACCCTGACCCCGATTGTGTGTCAAAGAGTGTGTGTGTGTGAAGGAATACATGTGTAAGAGAGAGAGTGCATGTGAGAAATAGTATACGTGAGAGAGAGTGTGTGTGTGTGTGTGTGAGTACAGACTCCAACTTTGAATCCTGTGCCTGAGTACAGGCCCTAACTCTGAACCCTGACCCCGAGTACAGGCCCAAACCCGAACCCTGACCCTATAAGCTTCAAACCGTGAACCCTGACACCAAGTACACGACTCGAACTGACCCCAAGTGTCAGAGAGCAGAGAGACTGTGTGTGTGTGTGTGTGTGTGTCTGTGTGTGAGAGTGAGAGAGAGTTTGACAGGGACAGAGCGTGTGAGAGAGGGAGGGTATGAGAGAGTGTGTATGTAAGAGAGAGTGTGTGAATGAGAGAGTGTGTGTGAGAGAGAATGGGTGTAAGGGAGTGTGTGTGTGTGTGTGTGTGTGTATGTGTGCGAGAGAATGTCTTTGTGAGAGAGAGTGCGTGTGGGTGAGAATGTGTGAGAGAGACAGAGTGCATTTGTGTGAGATAGTGTGTGTGTGAGAGAGTGCATGTGAGAGAGTATGTTTATGAGAGAGAATACATGTGTGAGAAAGTGTGCGTGTGTCTGTGTGTATGTGAGAGAGTGTGTGAGTACAGTCCCAAAACCTGAATCCTGACTCCGAGTACAGGACCCAACCTTGAACCCTGACCCTGAGTACAGGCCCCAAGCCTGAATTCTGACCCGAGTACAGGCTTCAACACTGAACCCTGACCCCAAGTACAGGCACCAACCCTGAACCCTGACCCCGAGTACGGGTCACAACCCTGAATCCTGACCCCAAAAACAGACCCCAAACCTGACCCCAAGTACAGGCCTCATCCTGAACCCTGACCCTGAGTACAGGCCCCAACCCTGAACCCTGGCCCTGAGTACAGGTCACAACCCTGAACCCTGACCCCAGGTACAGGCTCAAACCTGAACCCTGACCCCCAGGTACAGGTCCCAAATTTGGCCGATTGGATCAGTAACTGGCCGTCTCATAGAAGGCAGAGGGTGGAGATGGAGGGAAAATGTACAGACTGGAGGCCAGTTCCCAGCGGTGCACCACCGGGGTCAGTGCTGGCTCCTCTGCTGTTTGTGATTTTTATCAATGAGTTGGAAGAGGGGGCTGAAGGGTGGGTTAGTAAATTTACTGATGACACCAAGATTGGTGGAGTAGTGGATGAGGTGGAGGGCTCTTGCAGGCTGCAAAGAGACATTGATAGGATGCAGAGCTGGGCAGGAAAGTGGCAGATGGAGTTTAACCCTGATAAGTGCGAGGGGATTCATTTTGGTAGGACAAACCTGAATGTGGATTACAGGGTCAATGACAGGGTTCTGAGGAATGTGGAGGAACAGGGAGATCTTGGGGTTCATATCCACAGATCTCTGAAGGTTGTCACTCCAGTGGATAGAGTGTGAAGAAGCTTATAGTGTGTTAGTGTTTATTAACAGGGGGTTTGAGTTTAAGAACTGTGGGATTATGCTGTAACTATACCGGACCTTGATGAGACCACATTTGGAATATTGTGTACAGTTCTGGTCACCTCACTATAAGAAGGATGTAGAAGCATTGGAGAGAGTGCAGAGGAGATTTACCAGGATGCTGCCTGGTTTGGAGGGTAGGTCTTATGAGGAAAGGTTGAGGGAGCTGAGGCTTTTCTCTTTAGAGCAGAGGAGGATGAGAGGTGACTTAATAGAGGTTTATAAGATGATGAGAGGGATTGATAGAGTGGACGTGCAGAGACTTTTTCCTCAGGTGGATGTAGCTGTTACTAGGGGACATAACTATAAGGTTCATGGTGGGAGATATCGGAGGGACGTCCGAGGTAGATTCTTCACTCAGAGAGTGGTTGGGGTGTGGAATACACTGCCTGCTGTGATAGTGGAGTCGGACACTTTAGGAACTTTCAAGCAGTTATTGGAGAGGCACATGGAGCACTCCAGAATGATAGGGAGTGGGATAGCTTGATCTTGGGTTCAGACAAAGTTCGGCAAAACATTGAGGGCCGAAGGGCCTGTACTGTGCTATTCGATGTTCTAAATATGCCCCAAGACATATTGGCTAGGGGGATTTGGGAAGCTAAATCGCCCCTTCATGTCCCAAAGTGTGTACGAGAGTTGGATTGGCCATGCCAAATTCCCCATAGTGTGCTAAGATGTGTAGTTTGGGTGGATTGGCCTTGATAAAATCATCTTAATGTGCCAAGATGTGTAGGAGAGGTGCATAGGCCGGGCTAAATTCTCCTTAGTGTCCGAAGATGTCTATGAATTGTGGATTGGCCAGGCTAAATTGCTCTTTAGCGTCATAAAGAGGTGGATTGGCCATGTTACAATTCCCCTTAATGTGCCAAGATATGTATAAGATATATTGGTGACACTAAATTGCCCCTTATTGTTTGCAGATGTGTAAGTTTGATGGATTGCCCCTTCAATAAGATCATGGCTGATCTGAAGTGGATCAGTTCCATTTTCCGTTTGCTCCTAAAACCCTTAATTCGCTTAATCGCTTAAACTGCACCTTAATATTCCAAGTTGTGTAATTAGGCGGATTGGCCAGGCTAAATTCCCTCTGCTGTCCTAAGGTCTGTAGGTTAGAGTGGATAAATTGTCCCTTAGATCTAAAAATGTGTAGGTTTGGTTAATTGACCATGCTAAATTCATCTTAGTGTCCAAGATATGTACGAGAAGTGGTTTGGCCATGCTAAATTGTCCCGTGATGTCACAAGATGTGTACGAGTGGTGGATTGGTCATGTTAAATTTCCTTTAGTGTCCTAAGATGTGGATGGGAGGAGAATTAGACATGTTAAAATCCCCTTAGTGTCCCAAGATGTGTCGGTTAGATGAATTGGCCGTGCTGAATGCACTTAGGGTCCAAAGATGTGTAGTTTCAATTCACTCTCTCCTTTTTGATTCAGTGTCACAGGCCTGGCTGGGTTCAATCTGTCCTTTTTGATTCAGTGTCACAGGCCTGGCTGGGTTCACTCTCTCCTTTTTGTTTCAGTGTCACAGGCCTGGCTGGATTCACTTTGTGTCTAAATTCATCTTATTGTGCCAAAATGTGTACGAGTGTGTGTGTGTGTGTGTGTGTGTGTGTGTGTGTGTGTGTGTGTGTGTGTGTGTGTGTGGTGTTGTGTGGTATGTTTATGTGAGTGCGTGTCATTCTGGGTCTGTGAGTGGGTGTGTGTGCGAGTGTGTTTGTGTTCATGTGCGTGTTTTTGACTGACTGTGAGTGTGTGTGTGTGAATGTGTGTTAGAGTAATTGTGTATGTGTGTAATTGTTTGTGTGTGTGTGAATGTGAGTGACAGTGTGAATAAGAGTGTGAGTGAGTGTATGAGTGCGATTTTGTGAATGTGTGTGTGTGTGAGAATGAGAGTGTGTTTGCTAATGTGTATGGGGTGTGTTTGCAAGTGTGTACGGGGATGTGTGTGTGTATGCGGGTGTGTGTGTAAGTGTGTACGGGTGTGTGTGAGAGAGTGAGAAAGTGTGCATGTATGTGTGTGGGTTTATGAGAGCACCCTGTAATTTTCCAATGCCCCCTTGTCAATTAGGAGTGTCCCCCCAACTGTCAATTAGGATGTCCCCCCAACCCTATCAATTAGGAGTGTCCCTGTAAATTAGATGGTTAAACCACCTCTTGTACACAATTTGGAGCAATTTAGAATTGCCAATCCACCCAACCTACACATCTTAGCACACTAGGTGGAATTTGGCATGGCCAATCGATCCAATCTACACATCTTGGGACATTAAGGATCAATTTAGCATGGCCCATTCAACCAACCTACAAATCTTGCGACATTAAGAGGCAATTTAGCATTGCCAATTCCTCTATCTGATAGACTTGGGACACTCAGGGGTAGCATGGCCACACAACCTACACATCTGAGCACACTATGATGAATTTGGCATGGCCAATCGACCTAATCTACACATCGTGGGAATTAAGATGCAATTTAGCCTGGCAAATCCACCTCTCACACACACCTTAGGATAATAAGGGGCAATTTAGCCTGGCCTATACATGTCTTGTTCACATCTTGGCACACTAAGGTGAATTAAGAATGGCAAATCCATCTAAGTGACACATTTTGCGATCCAGGTAGCAATTTAGCACTGCCAATCCATCTAAGTAAAAATCTTCGGACAATTAGGGGATATTTCGGACCCAGAGAATGGTCTGACCTCACTCCCCTTCCCCACCCAGAGAATGGTCTGACCTCACTCCCCTTCCCCACCCAAAGAATGAACTGACCTCACTCCCCTCCCCCACCCAGAGAATGATCTAACCTCATTCCCCTCCCCCACCCAGAGAATGATCTGACCTCACTCCCCTCCCCCACCCAGAGAATGATCTGACCTCACTCCCCTCCCCCACCCAGAGAATGATCTGACCTCACTCCCCTCCCCCACCCAGAGAATGATCTGACCTCCCTCCCCTCCCCCACCCATACAATGATCTGACCTCCCTCCCCTCCCCCACCCATACAATGATCTGACCTCACTCCCCTCCCCCAGGCTAAATTGCCCCATCATGACACAAAAGTGTCTGTTTGATGAATTGGCCTTGCTAAATTCATCTTAGTGTTCCAATATGTGTACAAGAGGTAGGTTGGCCACGCTAAGTTCCCATGCGTGTCCCAAAACATCTAGACGAGGTGATCTGACCATGCTAAATTGCCCCTTATTGTCCCAAGATGTGTATGAGTGCTGGATTAGCCAGGCTAAATTGCCCCTTAGTGTGCCAAGAAGTGTATGTAGGTTAGGCTGTTTGGCTGTGCTAAATTCCCCTCAGTGTGCCAAGATGTGTACGAGAGGTGGGTTGGCCAGGCTGAATTGACCCTTACGGTCCCAAGATGTGTGCGGGTCAGGGGTCAGGGATGATGAGGTGTCAGGGACGCTGAGGGGTTGGGGTCAGCGATAGTGATGGTGAGGGGCATAGATGGTGAGGAGTGAGGGATTCGGGATGGTGAGGGGTAGAGGGTCAAGGTGTTTTGAGGAATAAGGGTCACAGAAGCGTGGTGTGAGGACACAGCAATAGTAAGGGCTCAGGGGTCAGGGATGGTGAGGGGTCAGGGGTCAGGGATGGTGAGGGGTCAGGGATGGTGAGGGGTCAGGGGTCAGGGATGATGAGGTGTGAGAGGTCACATGCGGTGAGGGGTCATGGATAGTCAGGTGTGAGGGTCAGAGATGGTGAGGTGTGAGAGGTCTCAGACGGTGAGGGGTCAGGGATGGTGAGGTGTGAGGGTCAGAGATGGTGAGGTGTGAGAGGTCTCAGACGGTGAGGGGTCAGCGATGGTGAGGTGTGAGGAGTCAGTGATGCAGAGGATGAAGTGTCAGAGATGGTGAGGGGTCAGGAACAGTGAGGGCTCAGGGATAGTGAGGGGTGAGACGTCAGGCCTGGTGAAGGGTCAGGGATGTTGAGGGCTGAGGGGGTCAGAGACAGTGAGGGGTGAGGAGTTATGGTTGGTTACAGATGGTGAGGGTAATCGGTCAGTGATGGTGAAGGGTCAGGGGTCAGGGCTGCTTCGGGGGATGGAGAGCAGTGAGGGATCGGGGTTGGTGAGAGGTGAGGGGCAGGGGTGGTTTGGGGTGAGGGGTCGGGAATAGTAAAGAGTCAGGGTTCATGAGAGTGAAGGGCCATGGATTGTGAGGGGTGAGGGGTCAGAGACGGTGAAGGTCAGGGGTCATGGATGGTGAGGGATAATGTGTCAGGTTTGATGAGGGGTGAGGGGTCAGTGAAGGTGACGGGTCAGATAGATGAGGGGTCAGCGATGTTGAGGGGTGAGGAGTCAATGACGGTGAGAGTTGAGGGGTCAGGGATGGTGAGGGGTCAGGGATGGTGAGTTATGTGAGGTCAGGGTTGGTGAGGGGTCAGGGATGGTGAGTTATGTGAGGTCAGGGGTGGTGAGGGGTCTGGAGTCAGAGATGGTGACGGGTGAGGGGTCTGGGATGGTGAGAGCTCAGGGTTGGTCAGGAGTGAGTGGTCAGGGATGGTGAGGGTCAGTGATGGTGAGGGGAAAGGGATGGTGAGGGGTGAGGGGTCAGAGATGGTGATGAGACATGGGTGGTGAGGAGTCAGAAATGGTGAGGGGTGAGGAGTTGGGCTTGGTGAGGGGTCACAGTTGTGAGGAGTGAGGGTTCATGGATGGTGAGGGCTCAGGGATAGTGAGGGATGAGGGTTTATGAGGGATGAGGATTCAGGGATGTTGAAGATTGAGGGGTCAGAGATTGTGAGGGGTCAAGGTTTGTTAGGGGTGAGGGGTCAGGGTCAGTGAGAGGTGAGGGTCAGAGATGGTGAAGGGTCAAGGATGGTGAGGGCTGTGGGGTGAGGGGTCGGGGTCAGGGATGGTGAGGGGTCAGGGATGGGGAGGGGTCAGGGATGGGGAGGGGTGAGAGGTGAGGGATGGTGAGGATTGAGGTGTGAAGGATGGGGAGTGGTCAGGGTTGGGGAGCGGTCAGGGATGCTGAAGGGTCAGGCGTAGGGGATGTTGAGGGTTCAGCGAGGATAAGGAGTGAGGGGATAATGATAGTGAGGGGTGAGGAACAGTGAGGGTTGGTGAGGGGTGAGAGGACAGGGATGATAAGGGATCAGAGTTTGTGAAGGGGTCAGGGATGCAGAGGGGTGAGGGGTCAGAGATGGTGAGGGGTGAGGGGTCAGAGATGGTGAGGAGTGAGGGGTCAGGGAGGTTAGGGGTCAGGGATGGTGAGTCATCGGGATTGGTGAGGGTTTAGGGATGGTCAGATGTCAGCGACCATGAGGGGTGAGGGGACAGGGATGGTGAGGGGTGAAAGGTCAGTGATGGTGAGGGGTCAGGGGTCAGGTTTGGTGAGGGATGAAGGGTCAGTGTTTGTGAGCGATCAGGGATGGTGAGGGGTCAGGGATCAGTGTGGTGAGTAGACAGGGATCGTGAGGGGTCAGAGATGGTCAGGGGTCAGGGATGGTGAGGAATTGAGGTGTGAGGGATCAGAGGGGGTGAGGGACCAGAAATGCTGAGGGGTCAGGGGTAAGGGATAGTGAGGGGTCAGTATTGGTGAGGTGTGAGGGGTTAGGTATAGTGATGGGTGAGGGTTCAAGGTTAGTGAGGGTCGAGAGATGGTGAGGTATCAGGGATGGTGAGAAGACACAGTTGCTGAGGGGTGAGGGGTCAGAAATGGTGAGGGGTGAGGGGTCAGGATTGGTGAGGGGTGAGGATTGGTGAGGAGTGAGGGAAGTGAAGGTTGAGGGTTGCTGAGGGGTCAGGGATGGTGAGGGGTGAGGGATGGTGACGGGGTGAGGGATGGTGAGGGGTGAGGGATGGTGAGGGATGAGGGACGGAGAGGGGTGAGGGACGGTGAGGGTGTGAGGGATGGTGAGGGGGTGAGGGACAGTGAGGGGTGAAGGACGGTGAGGGGGTGAGGGACGGTGAGGGGTGAGGGATGGTGAGGGATGAGGGATGGTGACGGGTGAAGGATGGTGATGGTGAAGGATGGTGAGGGGTGAGGGACGGTGAGGGGGTGAGGGACGGTAAGGGGTGAGGGACGGTGAGGGGTGAGGAATGGTGAGGGGTGAGGGACGGTGAGGGGTGAAGGACGGTGAGGGGTGAAGGATGGTGAGGGGTGAGGGATGGTGAGGGGTGAGGGATGGTGAGGGGTGAAGGAGGGGTGAGGGATGGTGAGGGGGTGAGGGATGGTGAGGGGTGAGGACGGTGAGGGGTGAAGGATGGTGAGGGGTGAGGGATAGTGAGGGGGTGAGGGACGGTGAGGGGTGAGGGATGGTGAGGGTGAGGGATGGTGAGGGGGTGAGGGGGTGAAGGACGGTGAGGGGTGAGGGACGGTGAGGGGTGAGGGATGGTGAGGGGTTGAGGGATGGTGAGGGGGTGAGGGATGGTGAGGGGAGGGATGGTGAGGGGGTGAGGGACGGTGAGGGGGTGAGGGACGGTGAGGGATGGTGAGGGGTGAGGGATGGTGAGGGTGAGGGGAGGGGGTGAGGGAGAGAGGGGGTGAAGGATGGTGAGGGGTGAGGGATGCTGAGGGGGTGAGGGGTTGAGGGATGGTGAGGGAGTGAGGGACGGTGAGGGGGAGGGATGTGAGGGGTGAGGGACGGTGAGGGGGTGGGGATGGTGAGGGGTTGAGGGACGGTGAGGGGGGTGAGGGGTGAGGGATGGCGGGGGATGGTGAGTGGTGAGGGGTGAGGGGTTGAGGGACGGTGAGGGGGTGAGGGACGGTGTGGTGAGGGAGGGTGAGGGGGTGAGGGATGGTGAGGGGTGAGGGGTGAGGGATGGTGAGGGGTGAGGGATGGTGAGGGGTGAGGGATAGTGAGGGGTGTGGGATGGTGAGGGGGTGAGGGATGGTGATGGTGAGGGATGGTGAGGGGAGGGGTGAGGGGGTGAGGGAGGTGATGGTGAGGGGTGAGGGATGGTGAGGGGTGAGGGATGGTGAGGGGGTGGATGGTGAGGGTGAGGATGGTGGTGTGAGGGGTGAGGGATGGTGAGGGGGGTGAGGGATGGTGAGGGGTGAGGGATAGTGAGGGGTGTGGGATGGTGAGGGGTGAGGGGTGAGGGTGTGGGATGGTGAGGGGGTGAGGGATGGTGAGGGGTGAGGGATGGGAGTGGTGAGGGATGGTGAGGGGTCAGTGATGGTGAGGGGTAAGGGATGTGAGGGATGGTGAGGGGTGGTGATGGTGAGGGGGTGCGGGATGTTGAGGGGGTGAGGATGGTGAGGGGTGAGGGGTGAGGGGTGAGGGATGGTGAGGGGGTGAGGGGTGAGGTGAGGGGTGAGGTGGTGAGGGTGAGGGATGGTGAAGGCTGAGGGATGGTGAAGGGTGAGGGGTGAGGGAGAGGGATGGTGAGGGGTGAGGGATGGTGAGTGAGGGATGGGAGGGGTGAGGGATGGTGAGGGTGGTGAGGGGTGAGGGATGGAGGGATGGTGAGGGGGTGAGGGATGGTGAGGGGTGAGGGATGGTGAGTGGTGAGGGGTGAGGGGTCAGTGATGGAGGGGGTGAGGGGGTGAGGGATGGTGAGGGGGTGGGATGAGGGATGGTGAGGGGTGAGGGTGGTGAGGGATGGTGAGGGGGTGAGGGATGGTGAGGTGAGGGATGGTGAGGGGTGAGGGATGGTGAGGGATGTTGAGGGGGTGAGGGATGGTGAGGGGGGAGGGATGGTGAGGGGTCAGGGTGTGGAGATGCGGGTGTTGAACTGGGGTAAACACAGTAAGAGTCTGACACCAGGTTTAAATCCAACCGATTGATTTGATAATAAACTCACAAGCTTTCGGGGTTTGTCCCTTGGTCAGGTGAATGGAGAGTTTGGCTCTCAGACAGAGCAGAGAACAGCACAGACAGTTTCCAGATTACTGATTCGAATGGGAGGCTTTACAACGAACCTGCTATTCAATTCTTAAAGATACAGACAGTGTGAGTGGAGAGAGCGTTAAGCCCCAGGTTAAAGAGATGTGGATTGTCTCCAGACAGCCCAGTAAGTGAGGGTTTATAAACCCAGGCAAGTCCTGGGAGTTACAGATAGAACACAGAACATTACAGAGCAGTACAGGCCCTTCGGCCCTCGATGTTGTGCTGACCAGTGGAACCAATCTAATGACCCTCGAACCTAAACTATTCCAATGTTATCCAGATGCCGATCCACTGACCATTTGAACATCCTTAAAGTTGGCGAGTTCACAACTGCTGCAGGCAGGGCATTCCATACCCTTACTACCCTCTGAGTAAAGAACCCACCTCTGACATCCGTCCTATAACTACCACCCCTTAATTTAAAGCTGTGTCCCCTTGTGTTAGCCGTCACCATCTGAGGAAAAAGGCTCTCACTGTCCACCCTATCTAACCCTCTGATCATCTTGTATGCCTCAATTTGGTCACCTCTTAACCTACTTCACTCTAATGAAAATAACCTCAAGTCCCTCAGCCTTTCCTCATAAGACCTGCCCTCCATACCAGGCAACATCCCGGTAAACCTCCTCTGTACCCTCTCCAATATCTCCACATCTTTCTTATAATGTGGGGACCAGAACTGTGCACAATACTCCAAGTGCGGCCGCACCAGAGTTATGGACAGTTGCAACATGAGCTCACTCCCCTCCCCCACCCAGAGAATGATTTTGTTGTAATTTTAAAATCTCTGATCCTTTTTCGACCAGTTTGCTCACTCCAATGTTTTACCCCGGTTCCCTTATTTACAAGGTGGACAAAGGACAAACACAAGTAAATGTTCGACAAGTTTATTAATAATAACCAATTAATTCTTAAATTACCCCCATAAAACAAGAGAATACCCCAAAATCAGATATTATACCCTCAGGATTGGTGCTGACCCCTCGCTGTCTCTGACCGTCCCTGCCTCCTGACCCCTCAGCATCCCTGACCTCTTATCCCTCAGCATCCCTGAACTCTGACCATCCCTGACCCCTCACTATCCCTGAACTCTGACCATCCCTGACCCCTCACTATCCCTGAACTCTGACCATCCCTGACCCCTCTCCCCTCACCATCTCTGACTGCTCACTGTCCCTGACCCTTCACCCCTCACCAACATTGACCCCATATCCCTCACCATTGTTGACCATTCACCCCTCACCACCCCTGACCCGTCACCCCTCACTAATCCTGACCCCTCACCATCACTGACACCTCACCCCTCACGAACCCTTCCCCCTCACTCCTCAGCATCACTGACCCTTCACCCCGCACCAATCCTGACTCCTCACCCCTCACCACCCTGACCCCCACCCCTCACCATCCCTTATCCCTCACCCCTCACCATCCCTTATCCCTCATCCCTCACCATCCCTGACCCCTGACCCTCCACCATCCCTGACCCTCCACCATCCCTGATCCCTCACCATCCCTGACCCCTGACCCTTCACCATCCCTGATCTCTCACTATCCCTGACCCCTGACCCTTCAGCATTCCTAACCCCTCACCACCCACCAACCCTGACCCCACACCACTCATCATCCCTTACACCTCACTATCCCTGATCACTCACCATCCATCACCACTCACCCCTCACTATCCCTGACTCCTCGCAATCCCTGAACCCTGATGTGCCTACCATCCCTCACCCCTTACGCCTCACTTACCCTGACTCCTCACTGCTCACCAGCATCTCTGACCCCTCACTATCCCTCACCCATCAGCATCCCTCACCCCTCACCCCTCACTATCCCTGTCTCTTCACCCCTCACTCCTCACTATCCCTGTCCCTTCACCCCTCACCCCTCACTACCCCTGTCCCTTCACCCCTCACTCCTCACTATCCCTGTCCCTTCACCCCTCACTCCTCACTATCCCTGTCCCTTCACCCCTCACTCCTCACTATCCCTGTCCCTTCACCCCTCACTCCTCACTATCCCTGTCCCTTCACCCCTCACTCCTCACTATCCCTGTCCCTTCACCCCTCACTCCTCACTATCCCTGTCCCTTCACCCCTCACCCCTCACTATCCCTGTCCCTTCACCCCTCACTCCTCACTATCCCTGTCCCTTCACCCCTCACTCCTCACTATCCCTGTCCCTTCACCCCTCACTCCTCACTATCCCTGTCCCTTCACCCCTCACCCCTCACTATCCCTGTCCCTTCACCCCTCACTCCTCACCAACCCTGACCCCTCACCCCTCACCCCTCACTATCCCTGTCCCTTCACCCCTAACCAACCTGTCCTCTCATCCCTCACCACCCCGAACCTCTCACCATCACTGACCCCCGACTTGTCACCATTCCTCACCCCTCATTTCTCACCAACCCTGACCCCTCACCCTTCACCAACCCTGACCCCTCACCCTTCTCCATCTCTGACCTCTGACTCTTCATCATCCATGACTCTTCACTCCTCACCAACCCTGATCCTCACTCCTCACCAACCTGACATCACGTCCCTCACCATCCCTGATCCCTCACCCTGCCTGACTGCTCACTGTCCCTGACCCCTCACCCTGCACCAACCTGACTCCTCACCCCTCACAATCCCTGAACACTCACCCTCACCATCCCTCACCACCTACCACTTAGCAACGCTGACCCCTCACCATCCCGGACTCCTGTCCCCTCATCACCCCTGACCTCTCACCACTCTCCAGCTCTGTCCCCTCACCCTCCAACATCTCTGACCCCTCACCGTCCCTGACCTCTCATCCCTCAGCATCCTTGACCCCTCACCAACCCTGATCCTACACCAACCCTGACCCTTCACCCCTCACCAACCCATACCCTCACCAACCCTGACCCTTCACCCCTCATCATCCACGAACCCTCATTCCTCATCATCCCTCACCCCTCATCAACCCTGACACCTCACCATCCCTCACCCCTCACCTTCTGTGAGCCCTCATCCTGCACCATCTCTGACCTCTCAACCCTCACCCCTGACCATTCCTGACCCTCACCCCTCATCCCTCACCAACTCTGACACCTCTGACACCTTATTAGCCCTGACCCCTCATCATCCCTGACCCCTCATCCCTCACCAACCCTCACCCCTCACAACTCTGACACCTCACCATCCCTAACCCCTCACCATCTCTGATCCTTAGCCATCCCTCAGCCCTCACCAACTCTCACCCCTCACTATCCCTCAATCCTCACTCAACAACACTCACCTTTCATCCCTCACAAACCTTGACCCTTCAATATCCCTGACCCCTCAATCCTCAATATTCCTGACCCCTCACCCCTCATAAAAACTGACCCCTCAACATTGTTGACTCCTCACCATCCATGATCCCTCACTCCTCACCACTCACCAACCCTGACCCCTCACCCCTCACCCCTCACCCCTCACCCTTCACTATCCCTGACCATTGACCCTTCACTATTTCTGACCCCTGAACCTTCAGCATTCCTAACCCCTCACCACCCACCAACCCTGACCCCACACCACTCATCATCCCTTACACCTCACTATCCCTGATCACTCACCGTCCTTCACCACTCACCCCTCACTATCCCTGTCCCTTCACAATCCCCCATCCCTGACCCCTGACGTGCCTACCATCCCTCACCCCTTATGCCTCACTTATCCTGACTCTTCACTGCTCACCAGCATCTCTGACCCCTCACTATCCCTCACCCCTAACCATCCCTGACCTCTGATCCCTCACCATCTATGACTCCTCGTCCCTCACTATCCCAGACCATTCACTATCCCTGACCCCTGACCCATCACCATCTCTGAGCCCATCATCCCTGATCCCTCACCATCACTATCCCCTCACTGCGAACCATTCCTGATCCTTCAACCCTCACCATCACTGAACACTGACCAACTCTGACCCTCATATCTCACCATCCCTGACCCTGCCACCCCTCACCCCTCACCATCCCTAATTCCTCTCCATCCCTAACCCCTCACCCCACCCCTCACCAACCTTAACCCCTCACCCCACCCCTCACCATTCCTGATTCCTCACAGTCCCTGTCCCCTCACCCCTTACCATCCCTCACAACTCACTCCTCACCTTCTCTGACTCCTCACCCCTCACCATCCATGACCACTCACTGTCACTGACCCCTCACCCCTCACATCCCGGACATCTCACCATCCTTTACCGCTCACCACTCTCCAGCTCTGACCTCTCAGCCCTCACCATCCCTGACCCCCCAACCCTCACCCCTCACCAACCATGACCCCTCACCCCTCACCAACCCTGACCCCTCACCCCTCACCCCTCACCATCCCTCATCCCTCACCTCGCAACCCTCACCATCCTGGACTCCTGATCCTTCATCACCCCAGACATCTCACCATCCCTGACCCCTCACCCCTCACCAACCCTGATCACTGACCCCTGACCCCTCACCATCCCTGACCCCTCACCCTCACCCCTCACCATCCCTAACCCCTCACCCCTCACCAATCCTGATCCCTCACCCCGATCCCTCACCCGTCAACCCTCACCATCCCTGACCCCTCACCCCTCACCCCTCACCAATCCTGATCTGTCACCCCTCACCCTCACTATCCTGACCCCTCACCCCTCACCATCCCTGACCCCTCACCCCTCACCCTCACCAATCCTGATCCCTCACCCTCACCATCCCTGACCCCTCACCCCTCACCATCCCTAACCCCTCACCAATCTGATCCCTCACCCCTCACTATCCCTGACCCCTCACCCCTCACCAACACTGACCCGTCCGTCACCCCTCATACTTCACCCCTCAGCCGTTACCAATCCTGACACCTCACCCCTCACCAATCCTGACCCCTCACCCCTCACCAACTCTGACCCTTCACCCCTCACCATTCCTGACCCCTCACCAACCCTGACCCCTCACCCTCACCATTCTTGGCCCCTCACCAATCCTGGCCTCTCACCCCTCACCCCTCACCAACCCTGACCCCTCACCATCTCTCACAGCGCAACTCTCACCAACGCTGACACCTCACCCCTCACCATCCCTGATCCTTGACCCCTCACCACCCCTGACTCTTGGCCCATCATGATCCCTGACGCTTCAACCCTCTCCATCCCTGAGCTCACATTTCCCACAATCCCTCACCCCTCACGAACCCTGACCCCTCACCATCCCTGACCCCGACACTTACCATCCCTCACTCCTCACCAGCCCTCAACCTTCACCTCTCATGAACCCTGACATCTCACCATCCCTCACCCCTCACCCCTCACCAATCCCTCAGCCCTCACCATCTCTGACTCCTCACTCTTTCTGACCCCTCATTCCCCACCATTCCTGACCCCTCATCCCTCACCATCCCGAATTCCTCATCCCTCATCATCCCTGACTCCTGACCCCTCACCATTCCTGATCTCTCACCCTTCACCATCTCTGACCAATCAACCCTTACTGTCTCTCACCAACTGTGACCCCTCACCCCTCACTATCCCTGATAACTCACTATCCTGACCCCTCACTCCTCAGACTTTACTATCCCTAATACTATCCCTGTCCCCTCACCCCTCACTATCCCTGATAACTCACTATCCTGACCCCTCACTCCTCAGACTTTACTATCCCTGATACCTCACTATCCCTGACCCTCACCCCTCAGCCTTTACTATCCCTGATACCTCACTATCCCTGACCCCTTACCCCTCAGCCTTTACTATCCCTGATACCTCACTATCCCTGACCCCTCACCCCTCAGCCTTTACTATCCCTGATACCTCACTATCCCTGACCCTCACCCCTCAGCCTTTACTATCCACGACAGGTGGATTGGCCAGGCTAAATTCCCTTTAGTATCCCAAAATGTTTAATTGCCCTTTTGTGTCCCAAGATGTGTATGACAGGTCAATTGGCAATGTTAAATTGCCCCTGAGTATCACAACATGTGTAGGTTATTTGGACTGGTGATGCTAAACTGCTCCTCTGTCCCAAGAAGTTTACTTTAGATGGATTGGCGATACTAGGTTGCGCCTTCGCGTCCCAAAATGTGCAAGTTAGGTGGATTGGCTGCTAAACTGCCCCTGAATTTCCCAAGATGTGTAGATTAGGTGGATTGGCCATGCTAAATTCATCTTAGTGTGCCAAGATGTGCATGACAGGTGTGGAGGGCAGGCTAAATTAAGTGTCCCAAGATATGTACAAGATGTGGACTGGTCATGCTAGTGTCCAATGGTAGGGCTCTTAATAGTGTTGAGGAACAGAAGGATCTTGGTGTATGTGTCAATAGATCCCTGAAAGTAGGCAGTCAAGTGGATAAAGTTGTTAAGAAGGCTTATGGAGTCTTAGCTTTTATTGGTAGGGGATTGAATTTAGGAGCCGCAGCATCATGTTGCAGCTGTACAAAACTCTAGTGCGGCCGCACTTGGAGTATTGTGTGCAGTTCTGGTCGCCACATTATAAGAAAGATGTGGAGGCATTGGAGAGGGTACAGAGGAGGTTTACCAGGATGTTGCCTGGTATGGAGGGCAGGTCCTATGAAGAGAGGTTGAAGGATTTGAGGTTGTTTTCGTTAGAAAGGAGGCGGCTAAGAGGGGATCTTATTGAAGCATATAAGATGATTAGAGGTTTAGATAGGGTGGACAGTGATAGCCTTTTTCCTAGGATGGAGAAAGCTAGCACGAGGGGACACAGCTTTAAATTAAGGGGTATGAGTTATAGGACGGATATCAGAGGTAGGTTCTTTACTGAAAGAGTGATTAGGGAGTGGAATGCCCTGCCTGCAGCTGTTGTAGATGCGCCAAGTTTGGTGGCGTTTAAGAGGTTAGTTGATAAGTATATGGATGAGAAGGGAATGGTTTAGTTAGGAGGGGCATTGCTTTTTATTTTGGTCGGCACAACATCGAAGGCCGAAGGGCCTGTTCTGTGCTGTATTGTTCTATGTTCTATGTTCTATGATGTGTAGGTTAAGTGGATTGGCCACGCTAAATGCCCTTAGTGTCCAAAGATGTGTAGGTTGGTAAATTTGGGCATGTTAAATTGCCCCTTAGTGTCCCAAGATGTGTAGGATAGGTGGATTGGCCATGCCAAATTCCCCAAAATGTGCTAAGATGTGTGGCATGTGGCCATGCTAATGTTACCTTGTGTCCCAAGATGTGTATGAGAACTGGAATTAGGAGTGCCCCCCCTGTAAATTAGGAGTGTCGCCCCCCCTCCCCTGTCAATGAGGAGTGTCTCCCCCCCCCTGTCAATTAGGAGTGTCCCCACCCCCGTCAATTAGGAGTGTCCCTCCCCTGTCAATTAGGAGTGTCCCCCCCCCTGTCAATTAGGAGTGTCCCCCCCCTGTCAATTAGGAGTGTGTCCCCCCCCCGTGTCAATTAGGAGTGTCCACCCCCTGTCAATAGGAGTGTCCCCCCCCCCCGTGTCAATTAGGAGTGTCCCCCCCCCGTCAATTAGGAGTGTCCCCCCTGTCAATTAGGAGTGTCCCCCCCCCGTCAATTAGGAGTGTCCCCCCCCCCACCGTCAATTAGGAGTGTCCCCCGTCAATTAGGAGTGTCCCCCCCTGTCAATTGGAGTGTCCCCCTGTCAATTAGGAGTGCCCCCCCAGTCAATTAGGTGTGTCCCCCCCCGTCAATTAGGTGTGTCCCCCCCCCCGTCAATTAGGTGTGTCCCCCCCCTGTCAATTAGGAGTGTCCCCCCCCTGTCAATTAGGAGTGTCCCCCCCGTCAATTAGGAGTGTCACCCCCTGTCAATTAGGAGTGTCCCCCCCTGTCAATTAGGAGTGTCCCCCCCGTCAATTAGGAGTGACCCCCTGTCAATTAGGAGTGCCCCCCGTCAATTAGGAGGTCTCCCCCCCCCTGTCAATTAGGAGTGTCCCCCCCCCTGTCAATTAGGAGTGTTCTCCCCACCCTGTCAATTAGGAGTGTCCCCCACCCTGTCAATTAGGAGTGTCCCCTCCTGTCAATTAGGAGTGTCACCCCCTGTCAATTAGGCGTGTCCCCCCCTCCTGTCAATTAGGAGTGTCCCCCCCATGTTAATTAGGAGTGTTGCCCCACTGTCAATTAGGAGTGTCCCTCCAATTTGGGACTCTTAGTGGCAATTTAACATGGCCAATCCATCTGTCTTACACATTCGGGACACTAAGTGGCAATTTAACATGGCCAATCCATCTGCCTTACACATTTGGGACACTAAGTGGCAATTCATCATGGCCAATCCATCTGTCTTACACATTTGGGACACTAAGTGGCAATTTATCATGGCCAATCCATCTGTCTTACACATTTGGGACACTAAGGGGCAATTTATCATGGCCAATCCATCTGTCTTACACAATTGGGACACTAAGGGGCAATTGATCATTGCCAATCCATCTGTCTTAATCATTTGGGACACTAAAAGGCAATTTACCATGGCCAATCCATCTGTCTTATACATCTGGGGCAATAAGTGGCAATTTACCATGGCAATCCATCTGCCTTACATATTTGGGAGTCTAAGGGGCAATTTATCATGGCCAATCCAGCTGTCTTACACATTTGGGACACTAAGAGGCAATTTATCATGGCCAATCCATCTGTCTTACACATTTGGGACATTCAGAGGGAATTTACATGGACATTCCATCTGTCTTACACATTTGGGACACTAAGGGGAATTTACCATGGCCAATCCATCTGTCTTACAACTTCGGGACACTAAGTGGCAATTTAAAATGGCCAATCCATCTGTCTTACACATTTGGGACACTAAGGGGAAATTTATCATGGCCAATCCATCTGTCTTACACATTTGGGACACTAAGGGGCAATTTATCGTGGCCAATCCATCTGTCTTACACATTTGGGACAATAAGTGGCAATTTATCATGCCCAATCCAATTGTCTTACACATGTGGACACTAAGGGGTAATTTATCATGGCCAATCCATCTGTCTTACACATTTGGGACACTAAGAGGCAATTTATCATGGCCAATCCATCTGTCTCACACATTTGGGACACTAAGGGGCAATTTACCATGGCCAATCCATCTGTCTCACACATTTGGGACACGAAAGGCAATTTATCATGGCCAATCCATCTGTCCTCCACATTTGGGACACGAAAGGACAATTTATCATGGCCAATCCATCTGTCTGACACATTTGGGACACTAAGTGGCAATTTACCATGGCCAATCCATCTGTCTTACACATTTGGGACACTACGTGGCAATGTACCATGGCCAACCCATCTGTCTTACACATTTGGGACACTACGTGGCAATTTACCACGGCCAATCCATACGTCTTACACATTTGGGACCCGAAGGGCAATTTATCTTGGCCAATCAATCTGTCATACACATTTGAGATACTAAGGGGCAATTTACCATGGCCAATCCATCTGTCTTACACATTTGGGACACTAAGTGGCAATTTAACATGGCCGATCCATCTGTCTTACACATTTGGGACACTAAGGGGCAATTTACCATGGCAAATCTCTGTCTTACCCATTTAGGACACTAAGGGGCAATTTACCATGGCCAATCCATCTGTCTTACACACTTGGGACACTAAGAGGCAATTTATCATGGCCAATCCATCTGTCTTAGACATTTGTTAAACTAAGAGGCAATTTATCATTGCCAATCCATCTGTCTTACACATTTGGGACACTAAGAGGCAATTTATCATTGCCAATCCATCTGTCTTACACAATTCGGACACTAACAGGCAAGAAATCGATGCCAATCCATCTGTCTTACACATTTGGGACACTAAGAGGCAATTTATCATGGCCAATCGATCTATCTTACACATTTGGGACACGAAGGGCAATTTATCATGGCCAATCCATCTGTCTTACATATTGGGTCTCTCAGTGGCAAATTACCATGGCCAATCCATCTGTCTTACACATTTGGGACACTAAGTGGCAATTTACCAGTGCCAATCCATGTGTCTTACATATTTCGGACTCTAAGGGGCAATTTATCATGGCCAATCCATCTGTCTTACACATTTGGGACACTAAGGGGCAATTTATCATTGCCAATCCATCTGTCTTAATCATTTGGGACACTAAAAGGCAATTTACCATGGGCAATCCATCTGACTTAAACATTTGGGACAATAAGGGCAATTTATCATGGCTAAACCATCTATATTACACATTGGGGCACTCAGTGGCAATTTACCATGGCCAAACAATCTGTCTTACACATTTGGGACACTAAGGGGCAATTTACCATGGCCAATCCATCTGCCTTACACATTTGGGACACTAAGGGGCAATTTACCACGGCCAATCCATCTGTCTTACACATTCGGGACACTAAGGTGCAATTTATCATGGCCAATCCATCTGTCTTACACATTTGGGACACTAAGGGCAATTTATCATGGCCAATCCATCTGTCTTACACATTGGGGACACTGAGGGGCAATCTATCATTGCCAATCCATCTGTCTTTAACATTTGTGACACTAAGGGACAATTTATCACTGCAAATCCATGTGTCTTACACATTTGGAACACTTAAGGGTCAATTTATCATGGCCAATCCATCTGTCGCACACATTTGGGACACTAAGGGGCAATTTATCACTGCCAATCCACCTGTCTTACACATTTGGAAAACTAAGGGTCAATTAATCATGGCCAATCCATCTGTCTTACACATTTGGGACACTAAGTGGCAATTTAACATGGCCGAATCCACCTGTCTTACAGATTTGGGACACTAAGGGGCAATTTACCTTGGCAAATCCATCTGTCTTACCCATTTAGGACACTAAGGGGCAATTTATCATGGCCAGCCATCTGTCTTACACATTTGGGACACTAAGGGGCAATTTATCATGGCCAATCCATCTGTCTTACACATTTGGGACACTAAGGGGAAATTTATCAAGGCCAATCCATCTGTCTTCGACATTTGGGACACTAAGGGTCAGATGTGAGTCCATCTGACTCACACATTTGGGACACTAAGGGGAAATTTATCATGGCCAATCCAACTGTCTTCCACATTTGGGACACTAAGGGGCAATTTATCATGGCCAATCCATCTGTCGTACACATTTGGGACACTAAGGGGCAATTTACCATGGCCAATCCATCTGTCTTACACACTTGGGACACTAAGAGGCAATTTATCATGGCCAATCCATCTGTCTTAGACATTTGTTAAACTAAGAGGCAATTTATCATTGCCAATCCATCTGTCTTACACATTTGGGACACTAAGAGGCAATTTATCATGGCCAATCCATCTGTCTTACACAATTCGGACACTAAGAGGCAAGTAATCGATGCCAATCCATCTGTCTTAAACATTTGGGACACTAAGAGGCAATTTACCATGGCCAATCCATCTGTCTTACACATTTGGGACACTAAGGGCAATTTATCATGGCCAATCCATCTGTCTTACACATTTGGCACTCAGTGGCAATTTACCATGGCCAATCCATCTGTCTTACACATTTGGGACACTAAGGGGCAATTTACCATGGCCAATCCATCTGTCTTACACATTTGGGACACTAAGGGGCAATTTATCATGGCAATCCATCTGTCTTACACATTTGGGACACTAAGGGGCAATTTACCATGGCCAATCCATCTGTCTTACACATTTGGGACACTAAGGGGCAATTTATCATGGCCAATCCATCTGTCTTACACATTTGGGACACTAAGGGGCAATTTATCATGGCCAATCCATCTGTCTTACACATTTGGGACACTAAGGGGCAATTTATCATGGCCAATCCATCTGTCTTACACATTTGGGACACTAAGGGGCAATTTATCATGGCCAATCCATCTGTCTTACACATTTGGGACACTAAGGGGCAATTTATCATGGCCAATCCATCTGTCTTACACATTTGGGACACTAAGGGGCAATTTATCATGGCCAATCCATCTGTCTTACACATTTGGGACACTAAGGGGCAATTTATCATGGCCAATCCATCTGTCTTACACATTTGGGACACCAAGGGGCAATTTATCATTGCCAATCCATCTGTCTTAAACATTTGGGACGCTAAGGGGAAATTTATCATTACCAATCCATCTGTCGTACACACTTGGGACACCAAGTGGCAATTTGCCACGGCCAATCCATCTGTCTTACACATTTCGGACACTCAGTGGCATTTTACCATGGCCAATCCATCTGTCTTACACATTTGGGACAGTAAGGGGCAATTTATCATGGCCAATCCATGCGTTTTACACATTTGGGACTCTAAGGGAAAATTTATCATGGCCAATCCATCTGTTTTACACATTTGGGATACTAAGTCGCAATTTACCATGGCCAATCCATCTTTGTGACACATTTGGGACACTAAGGGGTAATTTATTATGGCCAATCCATCTGCCTTACACATTTGTGTTACTAAGGGGCAATTTATCATGGCCAATCCAACTGGGAATACACATTTGGGACTCTTAGTGGCAATTTACCATGGCCAATCCATCTGTCTTACACATTTGGGACACTAAGGGGCAATTTATCATGGCCAATCCATCTGTCTTACACATTTGGGACACTAAGGGGCAATTTATCATGGCCAATCCATCTGTCTTACACATTTGGGACACTAAGGGGCAATTTATCATGGCCAATCCATCTGTCTTACACATTTGGGACACTAAGGGGCAATTTATCATGGCCAATCCATCTGTCTTACACATTTGGGACACTAAGGGGCAATTTATCATGGCCAATCCATCTGTCTTACACCTTTGGGACACTAAGGGGCAATTTACCATGGCCAATCCATTTTTCTTTCACATTTGGGACACTAAGGGGCAATTTATCATGGCCAATCCATCTGGGATTACACATTTGGGACTCTTAGAGGCAATTTACCACGGCCAATCCATCTGTCTTACACATTTGGACACGAAGGGGCAATTTATCATGGCCAATACATCCGTCTTACACATTTGGGACTCTAAGTGGCAATTTATCATGTCCAATCCAGCTGTCTTACACATTTGGGACACTAAGAGGCAATTTATCATGGGCAGTACATCTGTCTTACACATTTGGAACACTATGTGGCAATTTACCATGGCCAATCCATCTGTCTTACACATTTCGGACACCAAGGGGCTATTTATCATGGCCAGTCCATCTGTCTTATACATTTAGGACACTAAGGGGCAATTTATCATTGCCAATCCATCTCTCTTACTCATTTGGGACACTAAGGGGCAATTTATCATGGCCAATCGATCCGTCTTACACTTTGGAACACTATGTGGCAATTTACCATGGCCAATCCATCTGTCTTACACATTTGGGACACTAAGGGGCAATTTAACATGGCCAATCCATCTGTTTTACACATTTGGGACTCTAAGGGGCAATTTATCATGGCCAATCCATCTGTCTTACACATTTGGGACACTAAGTGGCAATTTACCATGGCCAATCCATCTGCTTACACATTTGGGACACTAAGGGGCAATTTATCATGGCCAATCCATCTGTCTTACACATTTGGGACACTAAGGGGCAATTTATCATGGCCAATCCATCTGTCTTAACATTTGGGACACTAAGGGGCAATTTATCATGGCCAATCCATCTGTCTTACACATTCGGGACACTCAGGGGCAATTTATCATGGCCAATCCATCTGTCTTAGACATTTGGGACACTAAATTGCAATTTATCATGGCCAATCCGTCTGTCTTACACATTTGGGACACCCAGGGGCAATTTATCATGGCCAATCCATCTGTTTTGCACATTTGGGACTCTAAGGGGCAATTTATCATGGCCAATCCATCCGTCTTACCCATTTGGGACACTAAGAGGCAATTTATCATGGGCAATACATCTGTCTTAAACATTTGGGACACTCAGCGGCAATTTATCATCGCCATTCCATCTGTCTTACACATTTGGGACATTAAGGGGCAATTTATCATTGCCAATCCATCTGTCTTACACATTTGGGACACTAAGAGGCAATTTACCACGGCCAACCCATCTGTCTTACACATTTGGGACACTAAGGGGCAATTTACCATGGCCAATCCATCTGTCTTACACATTTGGGACACTAAGGGGTATTTTGCCATGGCCAATCCATCTGTCTTACCCACTTGGGACTCTAAGAGGCAATTTGTCATTGCCAATCCATCTGTCTTACACATTTGGGATACAAAGAGGCAATTTACCATGGCCAATCCATCTGTCTTACACATGTGGGACACTAAGGGGCAATTTGTGATGGCCAATCCATCTGTCTTACACATTTGGGACACTAAGAGGCTATTTACCATGGCCAATCCATCTGTCTTACTCATTTGGGACACTAAGGGGCAATTTATCATGACAATCCATCTGTCTTACACATTTGGGACACTAAGGGGCAATTTATCATGGCCAATACATCAGTCTTCGACATTTGGTACACTAAGGGGAAATTTATTATGGCCAATCCATCTGCCTTACACAATTGTGTTACTAAGGGGCAATTTATCAGGGCCAATCCATCTGGGATTACACATTTGGGACTCTTAGAGGCAATTTACCATGGGCAATCCATCTGAGTTACACATTTGGGACACTAAGAGGCAATTTATCATGGCCAATCCATCTGCCTTACACATTTCGGATACAAAGTCGCAATTTACCATGGCCAATCCATCTGTCTGACACATTTGGGACACTAAGGGGCAATTTGTTATGGCCAATCCATCTGCCTTACACATTTGTGTGACTAAGGGGCAATTTATCATGGCCAATCCATCTGGGATTACACATTTGGGACTCTTAGAGGCAATTTACCATGGGCAATCCATCTGACTTACACATTTGGGACACTAAGGGGCAATTTACCACGGCCAATCCATCTGTCTTACACATTTGGACACGAAGGGGCAATTTATCATGGCCAATCCATCCGTCTTACCCATTTGGGACACTGAGAGGCAATTTATCATGTCCAATCCAGCTGTCTTACACATTTGGGACACTAAGAGGCAATTTATCATGGGCAATACATCTGTCTTAAACATTTGGGACATTCAGCGGCAATTTATCATCGCCATTCCATCTGTCTTACACATTTGGGACATTAAGGGGCAATTTATCATTGCCAATCCATCTGTCTTACACATTTGGGACACTAAGAGGCAATTTACCACGGCCAATCCATCTGTCTTACACATTTGGGACACTAAGGGGCAATTTACCATGGCCAATCCATCTGTCTTACACATTTGGGACACTAAGGGGTATTTACCATGGCCAATCCATCTGTCTTACACACTTGGGACACTAAGAGGCAATTTGTCAATGCCAATCCATCTGTCTTACACATTTGGGATACAAAGAGGCAATTTACCATGGCCAATCCATCTGTCTTACACATTTGGGACACTAAGGGGCAATTTGTGATGGCCAATCCATCTGTCTTACACATTTGGGACACTAAGGGGCAATTTACCATGGCCAATCCATCTGTCTTACACATTTGGGACACTAAGGGGCAATTTATCATGGCCAATCCATCTGTCTTACACATTTGGGACACTAAGGGGCAATTTATCATGGCCAATCCATCTGTCTTACACATTTGGGACACTAAGTGGCAATTTACCATGGCCAATCCATCTGTCTTACACATTTGGGACACTAAGGGGCAATTTATCAT